>JAOTRH010006870.1:0-23627 GCA_034768845.1 Heliamphora exappendiculata
CAGGCTCTGTCACGTTCACTTCTCTGTCTCTTCCTCTTCTCTGTGACTCTTCCTCTTCTCAGACTCTTCCTCTTCTCAGACTCTTCCTCTTCTCTGAGCATTTCATTTATGGAAGGCATTCCCTGGAAATTAATGGCCACTCATGGCTGTTGGTTTCCAGACTTCAATTGCAATAGAATGGCCAATTCAATTGTAATTGAATATGCTATTGAAATCTGGATTTTAATGGCCAATGAAATTCACAGATTGCAACAATGAGTTGTACATTGGGCTGCTGCTATGCACGAGGACATAGAGTCTCTTCAAATGAATTAGACATGGGAGTTGATAAAATTCCTAAAGGGAAGATAATTATCGACTGCAAATAGGTTTTCAAAAGAAAGAAATCCTAGCATGGAAGATGCTTGATTTAAGACTCCATAGTGGCAAAGGACTACAACCAAAAAGAGGGTGCGAACTTCAATGACGTAATTTCTCCTATTATAAAGTATATCTCTATTCAACTATTGCTTGCCATTGTTTTGAGTTTTAATCGAGAACTGGAGTAACTTGACGTCAAACCTCGAAACAATGTTAAGTAATACTTGAATAAAGCTATACTTCACAATAGGAGAAAATATCCCATTTACATGCATCAACCAAATGGACTTGTCATTTCGGGTAAAGAAGATCATGTATGTTTATTGAAGAAATCTTTGCATGGACATAATCATGTCAGAGATGAAGAAAATCACTCCTGAGGAAAAGACGGATCGTTCCATCTTAGGATGGATCAATCGGTCTGAAGTAGCTTACAGTTGTTTTGTGCAGACTGCATAATAACCGAGAGTTGGTCTTGACCGATCGATTTGTCTTTAGATTGATCGATCGGTCTGAGCGCAGAAAGCACTGTTATTGCTGTTAGGGTTGCAGTAGGCGCGATTGGTTGGTAATTCTTTTGTCATTTCTTGTTTTTTCTCTCTCAAGAACTCTTATCCCTTTGTAATCTTCAATCAATATAGTGAAGTTTGTGATCCCGTAGACGTAGGAACAACTTGCCGAACCACGTGAACCTTGTGTTTGTGTGCGACTGTCTCTTTTTCTCCATTCTTTGTTATTATTTAGTGGTTTGTGCGTTCTTGGTTGATCATTGGCGAGATTAGTGATCGAATTCTAATTTCCAACAATTGGTATCAGAGCTCCAAGTTAGGAGGTTGAAGAACACATATGGCAGAAGAAGGAAGATCGACTGGAATAGAGAAGTTCGATGATTTGGACCTTGGTGATTGGAGGATGTAGATAAAAGACTATCTGTATGGGAAGAAGCTACACTTTGTCGCTCTTGGGATCTAAATCGGAGGGCATAAAGGATGAGGATTGGGCTTTACTTGACAGATTGGTGTTAGGAGTCATTAGATTGACGTTATCCCAGTAAGTGGCGCACAATGTAATCAAGGAGATGACTACAACAGATATGATGGCGGCACTGTCAAGCATGTATGAGACGCCATCAGCGAACAATAAGGTATATCTTTTGAAGATGTTATTCAATCTTAAGATGGATGAGGGTACGCCCGTTACACAACACTTGAATGAGTTAAATACCATCACTAATCGGTTATCGTCAGTAGATATTAGCTTTGATGATGAAGTCAGGGCTTTGATTGTGTTAGCCTCGTTGCCAAATAGTTGAGAGGCAATGAGAACGACAATAAGTAACTCTGTTGGGAAGAATAAACTGCAGTATTATGATGTCAGAGATTTGATATTGAGTAAGGAGGTTCGCAGAAGGGATTCCGGTGAGGTATTTAATTATGGGTCGAATATCGGTACGACATTAAATGTTGAAGCATGGGGCAAAAGTAATGATAGAAATCAGAATATGGGTAGATGTAAATCTAGAAGGGGCAAAAGCAAGTCCAGTTAGGACGATAGCCAAAATGCTAGTGCTATAGAAAGACTGGCCACAAAAAGAAGAACTGTAGGGAGCAGAAGAAGGAGGCTGATGGTGAGTCAGCTAATGTCGTGACAGAGAACGTACAGGATACGTTACTTCTTTCAGTGGACAGCCTAATTGATTCTTGGGTGTTAGATTCATGGGCCTTCTTCCATACTACAACGCACCGGGAGATTATTGAGAATTACGTTCCAATGATTTTGGAAAAGTTTACTTAGCAGACGGAGAGGCATTGGATATCGTGGGTACAGGCGATATCAGAATTAGAGTTTGAAACAGTTCAGTATGTAAGATACACAAGGTACGATATGTTCCTAAATTGATGAGAAATTTAATATATGCCGAGAAGTTAGATGCTGAAGGTCATTCAGTGACCTTTGTTGGCGGCAGGTGGAATGTCACGAAGGGAGCCACGGTTATGGCTCGGGGAACAAAGATGGGTACCTTGTATATGACCACAAGTACAAGGGATATAGTGGCACTAGAAGACAGTGGTTTAGACACGAGCTTATGGCATAAGAGGCTGGAGCACATGAGGGAGAAAGGGATGCAAATTCTATAGTTAAATGGCAAGTTACCGGGTTTAAAGTCTGTGGAGTTTGATTTGTGTGAAGATTGCATTTTTAGGAAATAGAGGAAGGTCAGCTTTCTTAAAGGCAGTAGGACACCAAAACCAGACAAGTTAGAATTGGTGCACAAAGACTTATGGGGACTTTTCCAGTTGCATCTCTTGGAGGCTCACGGTACTACGTTACTTTCATTGATGACACCAACAGAAAGATATGGGTTTATTTCTTGAAGAATAAATCCGATGTATTTGAGGTATTCAAAAAGTGGAAAGCTATAGTTGAAATTGAAACTAGGTTGAAGCTAAAGTGTTTAGGGTCAGACAATAGAGGTGTCAGGGTTATATACTAAAAACTATGAATTTTATTTGTTTTAGTATTTAATTTTATTTTTGATAAAATTATTTTTCTATTTTATGATAATCTTAATGAGTAATGAATGCAATATCATTTTTTTAATGTTATGCATGCTTATATTTTATTCTATACAGTATTTAATCTGGTTTGTAGAGTATGACTTACACATAGAAAACTAAATTATAAATTCTTGTAGAATATAAGTTTTGCTCATAGTTTAGATGGAATTGGACAAACCATCTGCACGACTGTAACACAGAGTTTTAATAGGCATGTTTTGGTTATGGAGAATAGATAATAGTATCGTCTGTTGTTCCGACTCTCTGTGCTAGTACACTTTGTGTGTATTGAACAGGATCACATTAGGGTAATTAATTTTATACTAACTATATAAATTAATTGTGACGCTCCGTCCTCTGGGCACATCAGGGCATACATAAATATAAAAAAAGGAATATTCTAACTATTCATTCGTATTTACATACGTTAGTTAGTATATCATAAAAGAGTTTAGAACCGTTCAAAAGTACATAACTATTACAGTTTCACCAAGAAATTTCAAAAATTACACTAAACACGGAAAAACTAAATAAAAGAATAAAAGCAGAGGTCTCGAATCCTTGACTTATCTGCTATCTTGACTTATCTCCATCAACGGGATCCACGTGCACTTGGAAATCACCCTGTTCTTCATACTCTTTTTCTCCCTCTGGGATGACTCCCTCCAAGAACTCCTCCTCACCTGTGGCACAAACGTCATGAGCTAAGGCCCAAAAGCAAAACACTCTAACCTTCTAACTAATCTCATGGCACAAAATTCACCACAACACATGCCATATAACACCCAATACAGTTTATAGTCAAGGAGATAGACAATTTTATGACAAGATAGCAGATAAGTTAATAAACATGTACATATGAGATGCCGTGTATGAAATGCAGATGCCCAACCCAACATGTACCTAGATTAAAATAGAAATTCCACGCCGAGAATCGCTGGAGTAGACTTGATGGGAATTTGATCACCGAACCTATCCTCGCCTCATTGGGAAAGGTAAACACTCGCCTTGGTTACATGTCTCATCTGTTTTACTCAATGGAAATGGCGTGGGGGCAGGCCAACCAATTTTGTTCATCCTTATATGGGCCAACCGATCCCACATTAGGGACTTGGAAGCTCGTTAAGCGTCAACCCAAAGTCTAAAAGAAAATCAAGAAAATTAAAGAGACATTTCACATTATACAAAGTACCAAGATGAGAAATTTAGGACCGCCATAATTGGGCTCTCTCTGAAGTTACCCTTTAAAACATCATGGCAATGGGGTTTAGGTCCACCATAATTGGGCTCTTCTCCAAAGTTACCACCGCAGTGGAATTAGGTCCGCTGAATTAGGCTCTCTCCGAAATTACCCAATTTGCTCGTATCATAACTCAAGGAGCGACAGAATCAAAGAGACATCAAAACTAAAGTGCTAGTGACGAACCCATGGTGCCTAACAATATTCATGATAAACCATTTCAAACACCGGGGATGTACCTAGGGTGTACAAGGGTAATATATCCCAAATATTTACGAAAATAGAAACCAGGGACGCCCTAGACTTAGAATCAAGAACGACAATCTCAATACAGCCTATCCCAACAACGGTTAGCACAGATAGACTCCAATATGCTAGGATACAAGTGACAATGTCAATGATGTATACTATGAATCTCAAATACAACCATCTATAGCATGGCATCAACTAGCATGACAAGATTCATGATACAACACGCAAGCATATGGTACAAGTATGTGAAGCACAAGCTACGATTCTCAAGATATGATTCAACATGATCGCATGAGTTCTAAATTATCATACATTCACTTAGAAACACTAATCAACTAATTCAAATAGAAAATCATACAAAACTCGGGTCTCATAGTAAAGGGTACTCAAACATATACTTAACAAATTTTAAGGCCAAAAATCAAGTATTAAATTAAAAGGGTTGACAAGCTTTTGGGGCATTTAGACTTGGAATCAAGTTATGATTTTTAAACACTATTTAGATAAAAATATTTTTTACAACTCTCATGTTTAATATCAAGGCCAAAACCTAAGGCAAAAGGATGAACATAACATCCTAAGTAAAAATAGTTCGACACTTTCTTCAAGATTTTACCAAAAATATGCTTATGCTGGTCTAGGTTTTGAGGTATCCGATTAAGTCCAAATGAGCCCATTTCTGAGTATGTTCTATTTCAACATGTCCCATACAAGTTTCATGTTTAGCTATAAGGATAGTTGTTTGGAACAAGTTAGACTCTTTAGGCCATTCTAGAAAATAGGTTTTGTCAGTCGCTAAAACTCAGTAGAGCCAATTTTGGACAGAAGGTTTGAAATGATTTTGGTGTATCATCCCAAGGCTTTAGATCTTATTGTATGGCATCAAGTACTTCAATATGTTATCTACAATATTCATGTAGACCACTTTTGGATCACTAAAAGTAGAGATTTTGGGCTACACAAAAATATGTGACAAAAGTGTCCCTTGAGGTCTAAAACTCAACAGAGAATTTGAAAGAGGTTTTGACCTATCAAACCTAACTAAGTAGTGCTCATTTTTGGTGGTTAGATAGATATACATGTTATCTACAACTTTCATGTTTTGACTAAAGTTTGTATCTCACTTTAAACTAGGGTTTCCATGTCGGCAGTATTAACAAATAAAAAAATGACACACTTTTGTAAAATAGCAATATCTCGAATTCTACTTATGTAAATGAGTTAAAACTAACTTTAAATGAAAGATAACACAAAAATATAAGTCTGAACATAAAGAAAATGCTTAGATAAATTTTCTACATTGAATGCTTTGAATGCTTGTGTTTTAAAACCTTAATATCATCAAAGGTAGTTTTAACTCATTTAATGTAAATGAGTTTAACTCATTTACATTAAATGAGTTAAAACACCCTCTTCTTCCCTTCATATTTTCGTGGGATCCTAAGTCTGGACTAAGGCACTTTTGTAAAACTACCTTTGAATGCTTGTGTTTTAAACCTTAATATCAAGGCAACACTTATAAGTCATCAAACTCAAAGATAACAACAGACAACAACATCTCTTTTCACCCATAAACATAACAGCCCCAAATTTCCAACTACGACGCCTTTTTGGTTTGATTTCGGTTCTCGATTCTTAGAGTGTTTAATGGGATGTCTTAGGGAATATTTTCAGAAATATTAGACACAAGATTTAGAGGTTTTACTTACTTGTTTGAGGGCTCAAGGATGGTAGGATGGAAAGATTTAGCTTTAGGAAAACACCTTTTGCTTCTAATTGGCTCCTTATTCTTGTTTTTCTCCCTCAAACTTGTATAGTACTTCCAGAACACTCAACCAAGCCTTTCTCTCTCTCTATATATGCACGAAAATATGAAGGGAAGAAGAGGGTGTTTGGCTTGATTTATATAGGCAAAGTCTAGGGAACAGGGAGGGGACAAAAGATTAATTAAGGTACTTTTTCTCATTTCTTTCCTTACACATCACATGGGTTCCTTTAATTTGGTTCAAGTTTTGAAAGAACAAATCTGATATGGAGAAGGAAAATACAACTATGGGGCTATTTGGGGGATAAAAGCTTGACCCCACATCAATCAAGGGATTTTGCATTGGTTTGCGTGCCTTTTTGTGCAAGAAAATGCATTAAAAGTGAATTTGATATATCTTTTGGTGTCTTTTCTTACTGAGACCTATTATTTTAGTATATTTATAATAAATATAGTATTCCTATGTATTATCATACTTTCTATAGTAATTGATTAAATAGATGTAGTCTTTTAAGTCAAATTAAGCTATTTTGACAATATGTGACTTTTTGACTTATTTACTTATTTTGTTGTGTATGGATTTCAATAATGATTTATTTTGTTTTGTTAACTTATAACACTATATTATTATGTATATTACTTGCTCAACAAATATTGGACCATCATAAGGCTTAATTTAATACATTTCTCATCATTTTAAGCTAAAAGGAAAGCAAAAAATCACATTTTGGCACTCTTCCCATGGTGGTCGGCCACTAAGGGGTATTTTTGTTATTTTTGATGTTATTTTTTTCTTTGTTACTTAATTGTACTTAAATCCTTAATTTAAGGTATCTATGTGTCAAAATTTAAATTTTTATGACTTTTTGCTGTATTATGGACAAAACGGTCATTTTACCTTATTTATGAGAAATTTTAATTTTTAACTCATCATTTCATGATATTTACTTCATTTAGAATGTTAGAAGGCTCTCTGGATGCTAAGGCTTTGCTGCCTGAGTTTTGGATCTTTTTAGGATTTCTAAGCTGAATTTAGGATTTTTGACTCGAGTTAGGATTTTGGATATCGTCCGTACTCTATAACCTTGTGGACTATCCATTTTGAACCTCGTCCATACTCTATAACCTTGTGGACTATCCATCACTAATACTAGGGTCCGAGTAGGGTCGTTACAAACTATCCCCTTAAACAAATTTAGTCCCCAAAATTTCACCCCGTACTTCATCTTGGAAGGCTAAGGATGATTTACTAACATTGTGCCTTCTTATTCTCCAAAATTGTGTCCATGTTTACTTGAGTCATTCTTTATCGTTCTTTATTGAGGGTGTGGGTAGGGTCAGACTCATACATTCAGCACTTAGAGTGATGGTTATTTTATCTTACTAGCATCTTACACTGATTACTACCTCATTTTCAATGATCATGTCACATATCCATGGCTCGAGGGTTGTTTGATTAGTGTTAACCTAAAATTTTTTATCCTTCAAGCGTATCTTTTCCCGTATGATGCAACAAATCTAAACTAACATACATCCTCGAGTTGCGAATACGAACGTACCTTGATTATCGACAAAAGGCCTGGTAGCTTGGATATGCTGTTGGTGTCCTTCCGATTGAGGTTGCGGTTGTTTCCATTGCTGCGGTTGATTTTTCCAGTTCCCCTGTCCTAGCTGTGGACATTGTGACTTTTTGTGCCCTAGCTGACCGCATTCATAGCAGGGCCTTACCTTCTTATTTTGTTGGTTAGTTGCTAGTCAGGCGACTTGAACTGGCTACGGGTACTTTGGTGGCTGGTTCTAGGGTTTCTTCCACTACTGGGAGTGGTTGTTCAAAGTCCTCTATCCTAGGCGCGGGTACTCAAACCTCTTATGTCCTGGTTGGTGACATTTAAAGCAAGTTATAGATTTGGTAGAGGAGTCTCTTGGCTGTTCTTGTCTATTCTCCTTTTGATATGGCCTTTTTGGAACGAATACTCTGTTGCTTTTTACTGGTCCTCAGGAGCTGGTATTTCTTTTTTTCTAGTTTCAAATCCTTATAGAATTAGCTAAGTTTGTCTTTGCCAATAGGGCTGCTTGTACTACTTGAGTGTAAGTCAGAAGCTGTAAGCAGATGACTCTAGTCCGGATAGAGGGTTCTAGGCCCTTCTCGATCTTTTGTGCCCATAATTCTTCGTCAGGTATGATGGTTGCATTGAATCAGCTCAACTCTTCGAAGTGGTTAACGTACTGGGTTACTGACACAGATTCTTGTTTTAGCTTCAAAAATTCTCTGACTTGTTCCTGTTGAAAGGGAGCTGGGAAGTACTTTTTCAAAAATAATTCTTCAAAATGATTCCAGGTCAAAGCTGCGATATCTTGGGTGCTGTTAATCATAGACCACCAGTAGTCGGCCTCTCCTTCCAATAGGTGTGCTGCTAGAGGTACTTGATCCGCCTCATCTTGAACTCCTATAGAGTTGAATAATTTTTTGACTGCTCTTAGCCATTCTACAGCCATTCTTAGTTTAGCTCCCCCTTGAACGTAGGGGCTCGTTGTTTTTTGAGTTCTAATAAGAGTTTTGGGATTTTTTTATTGCAAGTTCACGTAAGGCATGGGCTAACCCTGGCGCTTCTTTGTCTATGGGCCCATCTGTTGGCCGTTGACTGTTAGGCCATCTTCCTGACATCTGAATAAAGAGGGGAGGTGTTGCGACTTATGAGTCATCTTCTTAAAATCTTGATTGTCTTTAGGTTTTGGGATCTTGTGGAGTTAATTTAATAGTTATTCATTTGTATTTCATAACATTCAAGTTTGAGTACATAATCGGTTGAGAATATAAGTTTTTTTAGAACGATTGTAAAGAGCAAGATACATAACACATTGGGGCTCAACTAAAATAGGTGTGGATAAAACCATTGGACTTTGACCGCATAGCCTCACGTTACTTTCAAGTTCCATAGCATTTCCAATGTAGTCCCACGTGCCACACTCCAGCGGGTCCCATGCGAGCTTTATCAGTGAAGGCGATAGGAACCTTCGTATAGGTCTTCGTTAGAGACGTTGCATGAGCTTCTACTTAGTAGTTCTTGCAGTTGGGGTTATTAATCCTCAAAACACATTCCGATAGAGATCTTCTTTGCGTCTCGATGATGTGCTAGGTGGTTCTTCTGAGGATGTGCACAATCTGAATTCCTCGTGAATGTGCTAAACTCTGATAACTATCGTTTCTCATCGATCTAGGTCTTAGGAGAGGCGACCTGAGGTAGCGAACGACCAAGCATTTACCCAAAGATTTCGAATGATGTATTAGACTGCACGAAATATGGCAAAAGGTTAAAATGGCTTACTGATGGTAATAAGTCATTTATCGAGATTCAAGGAAAGATTCCCAGATGGTTCAAAAGATAGGTTAGATGAGGTCAAATGGTCACGGTTAAGGTAGTCACCGTTGACACAAATGGGGTGGTCATTTGGGATTCACATGTAGGTGAAACAAGTGGAGGATAGTGAACAATACTTTAAAAAGGTGTCCCCGGAACTAGTCCAGTATAATTAGATTAAGATAAAAGAGATGTTTAAGCAAAAGGGGTAACCAAACTAGATATTTGTCCTGAAGTTACGTCGGCCTAACGTACATTATTTCAAGCATCCAAGTCTACTCCCCTGGTAAAGATTTCAAGAGTGTTCGAAGAATTTCATAAAATCACTGCAACAGATTGTGGTTTCAGAATCAAGAGAAATGAACGATGGTAGAAAATTTATCAATGTTGAATGTTTGGAACGTGTACTTAACAAAGATTTGATGCCGAGTTCTACAAGAGAAGAGTTAGTTCAAGGATGATGACTTGAATCGGAGGAGAATCAAATACAAATACTGGTCATTATCGAGGCATGAAAACTTGAGGACAAGGATATTTTCTAGGATTGAATTTCTAGCAGGGTTATCAACAAGACTTGGGTGCATGAGAGTTACCGACGAATGACACTTGACGGTACTATTGAGGACTAATGATATAAGAGGGAAGGACATACAAAAGAACTTCAAAAAGTTGACACAAGGGCTTGGGGTAAACGAGAAAGAAATTTATAAGGATGAAGTTGCGGGGTTCTAACGGTGTCTTTCGAGATGATGTCTAAAACTTCTCCTAGTGCGTACTTCTGTCTACCGCCCCTTAAAACAAGATAACTTGTTGAAGAAATCTTCGGTCTCCGATCTCGATGCCCTTACTCGTCTTTCGTATGTAGATTTTATGTTGCTTCTAATCTCGATAACATCCTAACATTACTTGCTATAAGACTTAGACGCAGTAGATTTTAGCTCTTATAATGTATAGATGACAATATTAATTAATACAACGAATTCTGTAGAGTTCCAACGCGACAGAATGCATGGTTTCCTATAACCCAAGGCCTGAAGGTTCACTAAACCTGGGCTCTGATGTCAACTGTGATGCCCCGTCCTCTAGGTACGTTGGGACATACATAAATATAAATAAATAAATATTTTAGCCATTCATTCATATTTACAAACATTAGTTATTACATCATAAAGGAGTTCTGAACCGTTCAAAAGTACATAACTATTACAGTTTCACCAATAAATTTTAAAAATTACACAATTCATGGGAAAACTGAATAAAAGAACAAAAGTAGAGGTCTCGAATCCTTAAAATGCATCAACGGGATCTACGTGCTCTTGAAACTCACCAAGTTCTTTAGACGCTTCTTCTCCCTCTGGGATGACTCCCTCCAAGAATTCCTCCTCACCTGTGGCACGAATGCCATGAGCCAAGGCCCAGAAGAAAAATACTATATCCTTCTAACTAATCTCATGACATAAAATTCACCACAGCACATACCATAGAACACCCAGTACTATTTATAGTCAAGGAGATAGACAAATTTATGACAGGATAGCAACTAAGTCAATAACCATGTGCATATGAGATGCCGTGTATGAAATGCAAATGCCCAACCGAACATGTACCCAGATTATAACAGAAATTCCACGTCGGGAATCACCGGAGTAAACTTTATAGGAATTTGATCACCGAACCTATCCTCGCCTCGTTGCGAAAGGTAAACCTTCGCCTTGGTTATATGCCTCAACTATTTTACTCAATGGAAATGGCGTGGGGGCGGGCCAACCAATTTTGTCTATCCTTATCTGGGCCAACCGATCCCACATTAAGGACCAAGATGCTCGTTAGGCACCAACCCAAAGTCTAAAAGATAATCAGGAAAATTAAAGAGACATTTCATACTATACAAAGTACCAAGATGAGAGATTTAGGACTGCCATAATTAGGCTCTCTCCGAAGTTATCCTTTAAAGCATCATGTCAATGAGGTTTAGGTCCGCTATAATTGGGCTCTTCTCCGAAGTTACCACCGTAGTGGGATTAAGTCCGCCAAATTAGGCTCTCTCCAAAATTACCCAATTTGCCCGTATCATAACTCAAGGAGCGACATAATCAAAGAGACATCAAAATCAAAGTGCTAATGAGGAACCCATGGTGCCTAACAGTATTCATGATAAACCATTTTAAACACTAGAAACGTACCCAGGGTGTACAAGAAAAATATATCCAAAAACATTTACGAAAATTGCAATCAGGGACGTTCTAGACTTAGAATCAAGAATGACAATCTCAATACAGCTCATCCTAACAACGGTTAGCAGAGATGGACTTCAATATGCCAGGATACAAGTAACAATGTCAATGATGTATAATATGAATCTCAAATACAACCATCTATAGCATGGCATCAACTAGCATGGCAAGATTCATGGTACAACGCACAAGCACATGGTACAAGTATGTGAAGCACATGCTACGATTCTCAAGATATGATTCAACATAATCGCATGAGTTCTAAATCAACATATATGCACTTAGAAACACTAATCAACTAATTCAAATAAAAAATAATACAAAAACTCGGGTCTCATAGTAAAGGGTACTAAAACATACACTTAACAAATTTTAAGGCAAAAAATCAAGTATTAAATTAAAAGGGCCAACAAGGTTTTGAGGCATCTAGACTTGGAATCAAATTATGATTTTTAAACACTATATAGATAAAAATATTTTCTATAACTCTCATGTTTAACACCAAGGACAAAACTTATGGTAAAAGGGTGAACATAGCATCCTAATTAAAAATGGTTCAGCACTTTCTTCAAGATTTTACCAAAACTATGCTTTTATTGGTCTCGGTTTTTAGGTATCATACTAAGTCCAAATGAGCCCATGTTCGAGTATGTTCTACTTCAACTTGTTCCCTACAAGTTTCATGTTTATCTCTACGGAAAGTTGTTTGGAACAAGTTAGACTTTTTGGCCATTTTAGAAAATAGATTTTGTTAGCCGCAAAAACTCATCAGAGCCGGTTTTGGACATAGGGTTGGAAATGATTTTGGGGTAACATCCTAAGGCTTTAAGGTCTAATTTTTTGGAAAAAAGTACTTCAATATGTTAGCTACAATTTTAATGTATACCATGTTTGGAGTAGGTCACTAAAAATATAGATTTTGGGCTACATTAAAATATGTGATAGAAGTGTCCGTTGAGGGCTGAAACTCAATAGAAAATTAGAAATGGGTTTTGACCTATCAAACCTCAATAATATGTTCTCAGTGTTTCTAAGTAGATAGATATACATGTTTTCTACAACTTTCATATTTTAATCAAAGTTCGGATCTCACTTTCAACTAGGGTTTTCAAGTCGGTAGTGTTGACTGATCAGAAAATAACACACTTTGGTGAAATTTTAATATCTCGAGTTCTACTTATGAAAATGAGTTAAAACCAAATTTGGATGAAATATAACACAAAAACATAATTCTAAACATAAAGAACATGCTTAGATCAATTTTCTACATTGAGTTATGGCATTTCAAAGTTTAGGGCAGAAACATCTATGTTCTCAAAATCAAGTCTCTTAGGATCCAAGCCTTTTACTTAGTCATGTCAAGTTTTTGTTCCATTTCTTTGCATGCTTGTGTTTTCAACTTTAATATCAAGGCTCCAGAACACTTATAAGTCATCAAACTCAAAGATAACAACGTACAACAACATCTCTTATCACTCATAAACATAACAGTCCCAAATTTTCAACTACGATGCCTTTTCGGTTTGATTTCGGTTCTCGAATCTTAGAGTGTTTAAAGGGATGTGTTGGGGGATATTTGGAGGGATATTAGACACAATATTTAGAGATTTTACTTACTTGTTTGAGGGTTCAAGGATGGTAGGATGAAAGGACTTAGCTTTAGGAAAACACCTTGCTTATCCTTGGCACCTTATTCTTCTTCTCCTTCTTTTTCTCCCTCAAACTTGTATAGTACTTCAACAACACATAATCAAGCATTTCTCTCTCTGTATGCACGAAAATATGAAGGGAAGAAGAGGGTGTTTGGCTTGGTTTATATAGGCAAAGTTTAAAGAATATAGATGGGACAAAAGATTAATTAAGGTATTTTTTTTCTTATTTCTTTCCTTACACATCATATGGGTTCCTTTAATTTGGTTTAAGTTTTGGAGGAACAAATCTGAAATGGGGAAGGGAAATTCAACATGGGGGCTGTTTGGGGGACAAAAACCTGACGCCACATCAATCAAGGGATTTTGCATTGATTTGCGTGCCTTTTTGTACAAGAAAATATATTAAAAATTAATTTGATGTATCTTTTTGGTATCTTTTTCTATTGAGACCTATTATTTTAGTATATTTATAATAAATATAGTATTCTCATGTATTATCATAGTTTTCATGGTAATTGATTAAATAGATGTAGTTTTTTAAGTCAAATTAAGTTATTTTGACAATATGTGACTTTTTGACTTATTTTATTGTGTATGGACTTCAATAACGATTTATTTCATTTTGTTAACTTATAACACTATATTATTATGTATATTACTTGTTTAACAAGTATTGGATCATCATAAGACTTAATTTAATACATTTATCATCATTTTAAGCTAAAAGGAAAGCAAAAAGTCACTTTTTGACACTCTTCCCAACGTGGGCGGCCACTAAGGGGTATTTTTGTTATTTTTGATGTTATTTTGTTATTTGCTACTTAATTGTAATTAAATTCTTGATTTAGGGTATCCATGTGTCAAATTTTGAGTTTTTAAGACTTTTTACTGTATTAAGGATAAAACGGTCATTTTATCATATTTATGAGGATTTTTGATTTCTAATTCATTATTTCATGATATTTACTTCATTTAGAATGCTAGGAGGCTCTCCAGATGCTAAGGCTTGGTTGCCTGAGTTTTGGATCTTTTTAGAATTTTCGAGCCGAATTTAAGGTTTTTGATTCGAGTTAGGATTTTGAATCTCGTTCGTACTCTATAGCCTTGTGGCCTATCCATCACTAATACTAGGGTCGGAGCAGGGTCGTTACATTAATTCACACCCAGGGTTATTATGAGTCCTTATACTCTTAATCTTGAAATAATTATTATTTACGTATATTTAATATTTGTTGTCTTGATTTATTATAGAGTGCAATCTTTTATGAGTCAATAGTGCTGGTGAGTTAGATAGAGGTATTAATTATATAGTAAATATTAATTATTGATGAAATTCACATATCGATTATTTGGGATTGACGATACTCCCTTACAGAAACTTAAAAATTTTGATCGGGCCAAATCCTACAGATGGATTTAATTAAATTTAATTGGCGTGTATTAAGAATCTTAACGTGGGGAGATGAGTTAAACATTTAATAACATGAGCTCAATGCAATTGGTCTTGAGATTATAGCTAGAAGTACAGTTACAGTTCTTTAGTGCTATGAACTGTAATTTAGTATTTTATAAAAATTACAGAAACCCCTGTAAAGTTTTCATAATTGTAGAAACTGCTGAGAGGTTTGCATATTTGCAAAAATCACTGGATAAGTTTCTGAATCACACTAGGAGTTTATGCCATAATTACTCCATAGGTCCCTCATGTAGCCTATAAATACGTGGATAGGCCGAACCAATTTTAGTTGATGTCTTTTAAGACTAAGATTACTCAGGTTCTGCCGGTGCCAGTTCTCGAAGGATCGTAATCCGCACTACGTTTGGGAATCGGATCGGGAATACAATAGAAAGTCTGTTCGGAGCTTCAACTCGGAGAATCAAAGTTCGTAGTTAAAGAAATGACCCAAAGATATTCATCTAAAATTAACTGTGGTGACATGAGTTTTATTTTGATCGTTCGACATTAAAATTTTTTTAATCTGGAGCCTGTTTCGACAATTGTCTGTCCAGGTTTTTTTAATCAAAAAATCGTATTCAAATAAATAATCTTGGCAATTTGCCTACAACAATTGGTATTAGAGCCGCTTTGAATATGTTTATGGTTAATTGAGAGGCTGGGTAGATTTAAAACTATGCTAACTTTATTTTGCAGACATTTTAATCTCAATTTTATTATCATTATTATTTTCATGTTTGATTGAATGTGTGGATAATAATTATTTTTTTAAATCACGAGGGTTGATCGTGATAGTTTAAGCTTTTTTTAGTTTCAATGTGAGCATTCAGAACATAGATTTTTGATGTAAAAGCCTTTATTATTATTTTTAGATATTTTAGAATATTTAAGAATAGGCTCGAATGTCCAAGAATACGAAGAGCGGGCAGCGATACAATCGGTGGTTCTGGATGTGGTTTCGGGCCACGGATCGCGACGATTTTTGCACAATTTTAAAACAGATTTTTTTGGTAAGTTTTCTGCAGAATTTATGTATTAAAAATAGCAGCAAAACAGATCCAAAAACGCAGCAAAAGGGGCGACAAAATAGCCCACCGGCGTCTCAGGGGCCTTTTTTGGCTCGATTTTGCAAATTTTTTCAGACGAGTTTTGTGCAATTTCTTAGACACAAAAATCGTAGTAAAATAGGCTGAAAAAATAGTCCAAAACATAACAAAAACTTGCACAAAACAAGTTGAAATTGGCGGCGCAAGGCAGCGGTTCAGGGGATGTTCGAGGCCCTTTTTTAATGCTTTTTGGAACCGTTTTTGAGGCAATCTTTAGGGCATTGTATTGATGGACATTAATGCTAAAAATAGTGCAAAATAGGAGCCGAATCAACCATAGAAAAGCCAAAATAGTGGAAGCAACAACAGGCGAGGCTGGGTGGTGCGGCACAGCGGCTTCTCAAGCCATCGAAGCTTGTTTTTCGGGCCATTTTTTATCGGGTTTTTTGACAGAAAAATAATATATTTTGTAAGCTATGTTTTAGAGAAAACGGGAATGAAAACAGAGCTCGGATGAGCCAAAATGGCCTCGAAAAGTTAGCGGCAACCAGGGGCAGCATGGCAACAACGACAGTGGTGGTTCAGCGGCCATCGAAAGCCTTTTTTCTCGATATTTTCAAACTGGGATTTTTACAAAAAAATAGCATATTTCATTAGCTACATTTTTTAAAAAATGGGAACGAAAATAGAGTTTGAAAAGAAGTCGAAAATGTCTCGGGAAGAGACTAATGCAGTGCAGCTAGCGACGATGGCTGTTTCAGGTGGCTCCGGGAGCTATTTTCTTTTATGTTTTGATCGAGAAGTGTTGTATATCTATAATACTGCGAATGGATGAGTCCTGCTTGGATTCTGATTAGAATAAATAGTTTTCTGCAGCAGTTGAAAGACTAAAAGTTTATTTGGACACATGAACTTGAAACACGATAGAGTTTCACATCGATCATAAAATTGGACAATATTTATCTCGTTTATTTATTTATATAAACTGCGTGGATAATAAATATTAATTTTATATTTCCTATTTAATTTATTTAATTCGAGAAAATTTAGTTTTAATTAATATTTTGTAAAGAAAAATAAAATTGTATTTTTTTAATTAAATAAATTTTTTTAGATGTTTTATTTTATTTTTATAAAATAGCACGTTTAAGATAATTTTTTTAATAAATATGATATCTTGAAAAAAAGTAAAAATTAATTCTGAATTTTTGAATTAATTAAAATAGAAAAAGTTTAATTTTAATAAATTGTTAATGTTAAAAAAAAGTATAATAACACGTACTTGAATGCCTTTATTCAATATCTTAACTATAAAGTAAAAGAAAAACTGTACATTTATTTTTTTACACATTAAAACACGGAAAGATGGTTTGAAAAAATCAAAATCTTTCGGACCGTGTGGTTTTTGAAATTAATAAATTTATTCTAATTAAATAGTTTTTGTAACCCTCAAAAATATTTTTAAAAATTAAGTAAGAAAGAAAATTTATTCACAGATAAATTATGTAGTCTCTATCACCAGTTCGTAGGTGATGTAATTAATTCTACGTGTTGGTAGTAAGGCCTTCATCCCTATCGGACAGAATTAATTACAGTATCGCCGGTACGAAACTTCTTTAGTGATAATTCTGGATAATTGTTAGTGTGAATCACTTCTCCATTGAAGGATTCATTGCGAAGTGATTGATTCGAGATTAGGTGGTAGTTAATACTAAGATATAAATAGTAGTACCATTTCTATCCGAGTCACTGTTATTATTTACTGGATTGAAGTTACGTCAGCTATTTAATTTTATTTGGCACGATTTATTGCCTAGATAGTAAAATTAATAGAAATTGGCCTATTTGAACAAACGATATATAATAGATGTTATCTTATCGAGACATGCTATTCACAGGGTACCAAGCTACTAGCAAAATTTTTTTAATGGTAGAGGGAACCAATTCAAATTAAAATTTAAAATTTTTTCTCGTCATAATTAATTATTTTTAATTATGTGATTCTTAGGATTATAATGGCTTTCAATTCACTCGCGTTTATACTTAAAGAAAATAAACTAATGAGACCAAACTATGTAGACTGAAGAAAAATATGGATATAGTTTTAACTGCAGAGGGTATTCTTAGGATACCATAAAATGTATTTATTTCTGAAAAAAAAATTCCTCTAGGCTGAAAGGCAAGAAGAAGAAAAATATTAAAAAATAAGGTGGCGTGATTTCCAAGGTAGTTAGTAGCCACGGACTGGTGTGATAAAATTGAAAGGCAGATATTTTCACTGCAGCTAGATATGACACTAAAAAGAAAAGCAATATCCAGTTTATCTCAGCAAGCTGAACAGTTAAGATAATTTCTGTTCACTAATTGTGAAAACATGTTTAACAATATTATTTACCAGTACTTGTTATGTAGATACGAGAGTTATTAATCATATCTGCAATTCATTGCAGGGGTTTCAAAAAATTCGACAACTTAGTAATGGAAAAATTTACCTACATATGGGCAATAATACAAAGGTGACAGTAGTTGCACTGGGAGATTTCACTCTTAGTTTTAGTAAAGATCGAGTTTTAATATTGAGAGATTATTTTTATATACCTTCCATTATAAGGAAGTTAATTTTTGTTTATAGACTGGTTAAAGACGAATATTTAGTTTATTTTAATAATTCTGTAGTTATTAAGGATAATAAGTGGGTTAGCTGTTCTGGTATATTAGTGGATGGTATTTATATTATTACTTAAATCTCTCCTACACTACAACTGATTGAATTGAATAATACATCTAATTTACCATATAAGAGAAATGATCATTCTTTAATGAACCAAATGTTTCTTTGGTACTTACACTTGAGTTATATTAATCTAAAAAGGATAAATAGATTGGTAGAAGATGAACCTTTGAGTTCATTGGAAGTGGAGGTACTTTTAGTCCGTGACTCTTACTTACCCTTTTCGACCAAAAGGCTCTTTTCGGTTAAGGGGCCCTTTTTTGTGAAAGGCTATAGAGTTAAAGAACCGTTTGAACTAATTCACTCAGATGTGTATGGTCCTATGACTATCCGGGTTAGAGGTAATTTTGAGTACTTCATTAGTTTATTGACGACTACTTAAGGTATGGATATATTTACCTGATGCACCGTAAGTTTAAATATTTTAAAAAATTCAAAGAATTCAAGATTGAGACGGAGAAGCATCTGAGTAAAAGTATCAAGTTACTACGATCTGACCGTGGTGATGAGTACCTTTTTAAAGAGTTTAGAAATTACTTTTCATTAGAAGGGATTATATCCCAATTGACTGCACCGGGCACTCCACAACAGAATGGTGTAGCAGAAAGAAGAAATAGAACTCTTATAGAGATGGTAAGGTCGATGATGAGTTAGGCGCAAGCCTAGTTGATAGATATTTGGATTTTAGAGTGTCCAGCACATGTGCTGAAAGGGAACGCGGGTAAGTTAGAACCGAAGATAGAAGTCTATTTCTTTGTCGGGTATTCTAAGAGAACGAAGGGTGGTTTATTTTATAATTTTAAGGATTAGAAGGTCATTATTAGCACCAACGTCCGATTCTTGGAAGAGAATTATAATATGGATCACAAGCCCAAAAGTAAAATTATTCTGAAAGAATTGAGAGAAAATACCAGTAGAACAGAAGAGGAGTCATAAGTCATTGATATCCCACTGCCTCGTGGTAGTGGGAGGATTGTCGGGATAGGTGCACATCCCGAGCTAGATTAGAGTGCTACCATTAACATGCCAGACGAACATGTGGGTAATGGTGCATAGGGTTCAGATTCTGAACAGTGCGTTACTACTAGTACACAAATGCAGGTAGTGCCTCTTCATAGTAGGAGGGTTGTTCATCAACCCAATCGATATATGTTCTTAGTAGAATCTTTGGCAGGATTCCAGCAGAATTGGATACCGAACCCTGCAACTACAATGAAGCACTCCAGGACAAAGATTCAGATATTTGGCAAAAGGCTATGAATTCAGAGATAGAATATATGTATTCTAATCAGGTCTGAAAACTTGTAGAACCACCTGAAAGAATAAAACTCATCGGATACAAGTGGATCTACAAGAGAAAGAGAGGAACAGACGGGAAGGTAAAAACTTTCAAAGCTAGACTTGTTGTAAAAGGGTTCATTCAAAAAGAATGGATCGATTTTGAGAAAGTATTTTTATCGGTAGCCATACTTAAGTCTATCCGGATTCTTTTATCTATTATGGCTTATTTCGATTATGAAATTTGGCAAATAGATGTCAAGATAGCTTTCTTTAATGAAAATTTTGACGAATGTATCTATATGGTATAACTAGACTATTTAAGGTAAAACTGTCAAGATGATTGTTTTTGTAAATAATTTTTTATAAAAATAACTAGACCGGTAATCGCCGATACGGGCTCCAGTTAAAACTTTTGATGTCAAACGATAAAAATAAAAACATGTTCAACCACAATTAATTTAGAAGAATACCTTTTATCGGTCGATTCTTCAAGTACGATTTTGATTCCAAGTTGAAACTCTTGTCAGACCTTCTACTGTATTTCCTTATACAATTCCCGAATGTAGTGTAAGCTGCAATCCTTCGAGAACTCGTATCGGCAGAACCTGATCAGTTTTAGTCTTGAAGACAAATTGTATAAATGGTTCAGGTTATCCGCATATTTATAGGGCTAGAACAGGGATATGTGGAGTAATTATGACGAAAACTTCTAGGGTAACCCAGATATGTATCCAGCAGTTTTCATAATTAACCAAACCTCTTAGCGGTATCTGTAATTATGAAAATCTTGCAACGGTTTCTGTAATTTTTATAAAACACTAAATTACAGTTCACACCACTAAAGAACTATAATTGCACGCTAAGCCATAATCTCAAGACCTTCTTGCATTGAGCTCCTGTTATTAAATGCTTAACTCATCTCTATGCGTTAAGATTCTCGGTGCCCGCTAATTAAATTAAATTTAATCGGCATCTTTAAATTACTTAAGCCCTTCCACTTAAGTTATTTGACCGCCAGATAATCAAATCCACTTATAGGATTTGGCGTGGTTAAAACTTATAAACTTCTTTAAGGGAGTATCGTCAATTCCGATCATTCGAGACATGAATTCCGTCAATAATTAATATTCACCACATAAATAATACCGCTTTCTAACTCACCGAAAATATAGACCCATATAAGATTGCACCCTCTAATGAATCAAAATAACGAATATTAAATATATACAAATTAATAACTATTTCAGGATTAAGAGTATAAACACTATTCATAATAACATTGGAGTGTAAATTAATTTATATAGTTAGTATAAAATTAATTACCTCAATGTGTCTTGTTCAATACACACAAAGTGTACTAGCACAGAGATTCGGAACAATAGACGACGCTATTATCTGTTCTCCGTAATCAAGACAGATCTACTAAAACTCAGTGCAACAGTTGTACCGATGGTATGCCCATTTTTATCTAAACTGTGAACATAAAACTTATATTCTACAAAAACCTAAAATTTGATCTTTTGTGTGCAAACCGTGCTTTACACACCAGATTAAATACTATACAAAATAGAGGGCATCCATGCATAATATTTAAAGAAGTGATATTGCATACAATGCTCATTAAGATTATCGTAAAATAAAATTTTAATTTTATTAAAATTAAATTAAATACTAAAAAGGAGTTTTCAGCCAAATGTCCAAAATAATAAGTTTTAACGCACGAGATCCAATCGCCTACAACACAGATAAATTTAATAGAAACAGATAAATTTATATGTAATGAATACAGATAAATTTATCTGTCGGTCATTTCTAGTATTGACAAATGTTAAACAGATTAATTTATCTGTTAAGTCAAATAAGCACAAGTGCTAGACACATAAATTTAAATATTTCTTCAAACAAATATAAGTTATCTGTTTTGCGAAACAAGCACAATTTGCTAAATAGATAAATTTATCTGTTCCTTTCTATATTACAAATGTTAGATAAATTTATCTGTTAACTCAAATATGAACAAATGCTAGACAGATAAATTTATCTGTTCCTTCAAACACATATAAGTTTTAGACAGATAAATTTATCTGTTTCGTGGAACAAGCATAATTTGCTAAATAGATAAATTTATCTGTTTAGTGAACCAAGCACAATTTGACAGATAAATTTATGTCTTCTTATTTATGCAAGACAAATAAATTTATCTGTGTGCTTTATACATGTTTTGAAAATACACAATGTTCTTTATACAGATAAATTTATCTGTATGCATATTTATGCAAGACAAATAAATTTATCTCTGAGTTTTATACATGTTTTGCAAAGTACACAGATAAATGTATCTGTTCTAGGGTCCAAGAGGACCTCGCATGTTAAAAATTCTTATGGTAGATGAAAAATAAAACCAACGCTATTTCAAGGACCTAAGACTAATTTTTCATACTAAAAACATGATTTTCAGTATGCAACCCTAACAATCTCCCGCTTATACTCAAAACAATGTTGCCATACATCTGACTCCCATGCCCTTTACATGACTATCAAAAGTCTTAGCTTGTAATTGTTGGAACGCGAAAGAAAAATTTAGAATCGGCGCCGTGACCGTAAAAAACGGCGCATGCATTTTTCATGAAAAATTATAACCATGAACAGATATATTAAGATTAAATATACCTTTAAGAAACTTGAACAAGTTTCTTTGATGCAGAACAACGATTCGAAACGACCCAATGATCTTCTCACGTATATCCCGACGCATACGACGATCCCGGTGAGTGGGCATCGATCCGGATCTTCATGTTTTTCTCCTTCTTAGTTTCTACTTCACACTTCTCTCTCAAAGCAAAAGGAATACCCAATGGGAGAGAGAAAGCGGTGGCGGCTAGGGCTTTTTTTAGGTTGAGGATGATGTTTGGCTCCTTGTGATATGTTTTTAATATATCACTTGAGATATCCTTGGAAATTATATATCTATTTCCTAAAACTAAGGAGGAGATATATATTTTCCATAAAACAACCTCCTAACCCCTATTAGGGCCGGCCACTTAGGGAGAGATCCCTAGGTGTGCCAAATTCCAATACCGCCCTCCATTATTAATTTAATCCCCGAATGTTCCCGGCGGCAAAATCGACATTCAAATTAAATTAAATAATTATCAAAATCGATAAGAAAATATCCGTGCGTATAATGGGCTACGTGAGGGATCACAAGGAAGTATAGGGATCGGCCTAACCGTACGAGAAAATTGGATATCCCTAACTCTGTCCCCGAGTTAGATCATTTCTCGCACGAACTAGAACTTACTCTACTAAAGGTCTTGACTGAACTCCCGGCCCTAACTCAAATTATGTCTTAAGTTTCTAATTATCAAATGCACTGAATTTTTCCCATGTTTAAGATAGGATTTCCGATAAATAAATTAGGTTACTGACAACTTGATTTAATTATTCTCTTCTCCTCGCAACCGCACCGCTTAACCTTTTGATATGCCAGATCCAAAGATCGACTGTACAGATTTAGTATAATCAGACCTATATGCAAAGCACACAACGGGGAACTCCTCAACCGAAGTTAGACGTGATTTTCGTTAGCTGATTATCGATCATCGGACAAATAACACCAGTACCCAACTCATCGGTATTGTTGATCTCATGGAGAAAATCTCAACCATTGATGACTCAAAGTACTGTACACTA
>JAOTRH010006881.1:0-57449 GCA_034768845.1 Heliamphora exappendiculata
ACCATCTGAAGGGATAAAATCCATCAGATGTAGTGGATCTACAAGAGAAATAGAGGAACAGATGACAAAGTTAAAACCTTCAAAGCTAGGTTTGTTGTAAAAGGATTCACTTAGAAAAAAGGGATCGATTATCAGGAATTCTTATCGCCTATAGCCATACTTAAATCTATTCGGATTCTTTTATCTATTACGGCTCATTTTGATTACGAAATTTGACAAATTGATGTCAAAACAGCTTTCCTTAACGGAAGTTTTGACGAGTGTATCTATATGGTACAACCAGATGATTTCATAGCAAAGGTTCATGTGCACATATTGTGCAAGTATAAGAGATCTATTTATGGACTTAAGCAGGTATCGAGGTCTTGAAATACTCGGTTTGATCAAACCATCAAATCTTATGATTTTAATTAGAGTCTAGATGAGTCTTGTGTGTACAAGAAGCGTGACGGAAGCGTGGTGGTCTTTTTAGTACTTTATATAGATTATATCTTGCTCATCAAAAATGATGTGGGGGTGTTATCTTCGGTAAAAGTATGATTATCTGGGAAGTTTGATATGAAGGACTTGGGAGAAGTCAGTCACATCCTTAGAATCAAGCTTTTGCAAGATCAGA
Organism: Heliamphora exappendiculata; assembly: GCA_034768845.1. Taxonomy (NCBI): domain Eukaryota; kingdom Viridiplantae; phylum Streptophyta; class Magnoliopsida; order Ericales; family Sarraceniaceae; genus Heliamphora; species Heliamphora exappendiculata. Next base: position 617 of record JAOTRH010006881.1, read on the forward strand.
AACAAATTATGTTGGGCTTATCACAAGCAAAGTATATTGATGATATCCTTGCTCGTTTTAGCATACAGGATTCTAAGAAAGGGTTTTTCCCTTTCAAGTATAGAATCACTCTATCCAATGATCATTATTCTAAGACACCTGATGAGATAGAGAAGATGAAGGTGGTTTCTTATGCTTCAGTAGTAGGAAGTCTAATATATGTTATGCTTTGTACCATACCTGACATCTTCTTTGCCATTGGTATGATTAGTAGATATCAGTCTTATCCAGGGCAGGAGCATTGGACTGCAGTAAATAATATAATCAAGTACCTGAAAAGGACTCAGGATTATACGTTGATTTACCAGGAAAACAGTGTAGTACCTTTGGGGTACACAGACAAGGACTTCTAGTCAGACAAAGATTCTCGTAAGTCTACCTCAGAATATGTGTTTACCTTGGGAGGTGGAGTTATAAGTTAGAGGAGTATCAAGCAGTCCTGTATTGATGATTTCACCATGGAGGTCGAGTACTTGGCAGCTCCTGAAGCAGCCAAGGAGGCCATTTGGCTCAGGAACTTCCTATTAAATCTAGATGTGGTACCTTTAGTTCAATCAACTATTACACTTTATTATGATAATAGCATAGTGGTTGCAAATTCGAAGGAACAAAGAATCTACAAGAAAGAAAAACACATTGAACGTAAGTATCACCTGATACGAGAAATTGTACAAATGGATGATATTACTGTGACCAAGATTACATCAGGACATAACCTTGCAGATCCTTTACAAAGAACTTACCGACTAAGACTTTTGGCAGTCATGTAGAGGGCATAGGAGTCAGATGTATGGCAACATGATTTTGAGTATAAGTGGGAGATTGTCAGAGTTTATACTAAAAATTATAGATTTTATTTGGTTTTAATATTTAATTTAATGTTAATAAAATTATTTTTTTCATTTTATGAGACTCTTAATGAACAATGTATGCAATATCATTTCTTTAAATGTTATGCATGAATGTTCTTTATTCTGTTTAGTATTTAATAATGTGTGTAGAGTATGGCTTGTACACAAAAAACCAGATTATAGGTTCTTACAGAATATAAATTTGTTGTTCACAGTTTAGATAGAATTAGACAAACTATTGGTACGACTGTAGAACGGAGTTTTAGTAGGCCTATCTTGGTTATAGAAAACAGATAATAGCGTTCTTCTATTGTTCCGACTCGCTGTGCTAGTACACTTTGTACATATTGAATAGTACCACATTGGATTAACTAATTTTATACTGACAATATAAATTAATTTACACCCCAATGTTATTATGAGTACTATGCTCTTAATTCTGAAATAATTATTATTTGTGTATATTTAATATTCGTTGTTTTGATTCATTAAATGGTGTGATCTTTTATGGGATTATAGTCCCGGTGAGTTGGATAGCAGTATTAATTATATGGTAAATATTAATTATTAATGAAATTCACGTCTCGACTATTCAGGATTGACGATACCCCCTTAAGGAATCTTATAAGTTTTGACCGGGTCAAACCTTGCAGGTAGATTTGATTATCCAGCGATCAAATAAATTAAGCGGAAGGGCTTAAGAAATTTTATTGATGCTGATTAAATTAAATTGTCAGTAATCAAATTTAATTGGCAGGGATCGAGAATCTTAACGTGGGGAGATGAGTTAAGAATTTAATATCATGAGCTTAAAACAAATTGGTCTTGAGATTATGGTTAAGAGTACAGTTACGGTTCTTTAATGGTGTGAAGTATAATTTAGTATTTCATAAAAATTGTAGAAACTGCTGCAAGGTTTTTATAATTACAGACACCGCTGAGAGGTTTGCATATTTACAGAAACCGTTGAATAGGTATCCGGGTCACATTAGAAATCTATATTATAATTACTCCATAGGTCCCTGCAGTTACCCTATAACTATACAGGTAGACTGAACCAAATTCAGAAGTTGTCTTCGAAGATAAAGGTTGTCCCGGTTCTGCCGGTTTCAGTTCTCGAAGAATCGCAACTGACACTACATTCGAAAATCGCATCGAAAATATAATAGAAGGTCTGACCGGAGCATCAACTCAAAAAATCAAAAATCATAGTTGAAGAATCAATCAAAGGGTATTCATCTGAATTAACTGTGGTGGCACAGATTTTTATTTTGATCGTTCGACATCAAAAAAAATTTATCTAGTGCCAGTTTCGCCGACTGCCCGTCCACTTTTATTTTTTCAAAAAATCGTTTACAAATCAATGATCTTGGAAGTTTGCCTCCAACATGACAAACGATCAATACTCCAAGAAATGTTCTCAGAGCCAATCTTATAATGACCCAGCTCAAATCCAAGTATTAGCAACGGTTAGCCAACGAGATCTTAGATCGCTAGAAGGTTAAAAACCTTAACTCAATCCAAAATCCTAATTCGATCCGAAAATCCTAAAAAGACTTAATGCTCAAGAGGTAAAATTCTAATACTCAAAGAAGACTTCCAGCATCCTAAATTAAGTAAATAACATGGAATATTAGATTAAAAATAAAAAAATTCTCATAATTAATTTAAAATGACCATTTTTTTCCTAGTACACCAAAAAGTCATAAAAATTCAAAAGTTGACACATGAGCACCCTAAATCAAATATTTAAATACAATTAAGTAGTAAAAAATAAAATAAAATAAAAAAAACAAAAATGTCCCTTAATGGCCGACCACCTTGGAGTTTAAGCTCAAAAAGTTACTTTTTGTATTTTTAAGCTCAAAATGAGAAAAAGATAGACAAGTCAAGCATTATTATGACTTAAGCTTATTCAAACAAATAATATATATAATAATATAGGCTAACAAAATCGAATAAGTCACTATTAAAGTTTTTACACACTAAATAAGTCAAAAAGTCACATCTTGTCAAACTAACTTAATTTGATTTAAAAGTCTACACCTATTTAATCAATTTTTATAAAAACTATAATAATTTATAAAAATACTAAATTAATCATAAAATTATTAAAATAATATATTTTAGTAGGTAAGAACACCTAAAAGATATACCGAATTAATTTTTGAAACACTTTCTTGCACAATATGGCACCAATTCCTAGTTTAAACCCCAAATTAATGAAATATCAGAATTTTTCTTCCCCAAACTAACCCTAGCCAATAATATAGGCTAACAAAATCGAATAAGTCACTATTAAAGTTTTTACACACTAAATAAGTCAAAAAGTCACATCTTGTCAAACTAACTTAATTTGATTTAAAAGTCTACACCTATTTAATCAATTTTTATAAAAACTATAATAATTTATAAAAATACTAAATTAATCATAAAATTATTAAAATAATATATTTTAGTAGGTAAGAACACCTAAAAGATATACCGAATTAATTTTTGAAACACTTTCTTGCACAATATGGCACCAATTCCTAGTTTAAACCCCAAATTAATGAAATATCAGAATTTTTCTTCCCCAAACTAACCCTAGCCAAATTCCCTTACCCAAGATCTGAAACATATTTCTCAAATAGAACAACCAAGGCCATGCACCCAATAGAAATGAAGAAAATTCAAAAAAAATGCTTAAACCTCATAATTGCCCCTATTACCCATTTTCTCTATAAAATGAAGACTTGAACCACCCAATTCCTCCTCTATGTTTTGGCCAAGAGAGGTGAGAGATCAGATTGTGAGTGTTCTTGAAGTGTTCTTCCAAATTTGAGAGAAAAAAGAGGGAAGAAGAAGGAAGACAGGAAGGAGGAGCCTAAAAAGATCAAGGAGGAGTCCATAAAAGTCAAGCCCTGTCATCCTTCCACCATTACGTCTTCAAAATAAGTAAGTAAAATCTCTAACCCCTTTGTTCAATATCATGCAAGATCTCTCTCAACTCATCTATTAACACACATTCAAGATCAAGATCCAAAAATGAACCAAAAAGGCGTTGTAGGGATGAAATAGGAGCTGTTCATATTTTATATGTTATGAGATATAGTTACATGTTGTTATTCTTGAGTTTGATAGCTTATATGAGTTCTAGAACATTAATATTTAAGTCTAAAACACGTGCATGCAAATAAAATAGATCAAATATTAACGTACCATGAGCTAAATGGCTAGAACACTTGTTGGCCTGAAATTTGAGCATTTTAACCGCTCTGCCCCGATTTTTGAAAACTCATAACTAAATGTAGAAAAATTATCTAAGTTTGTTCTTTATATTCAGACCCAGGTTTTGATGTTATCTTTCATGTAAAATTTGTTTGAACTATTTTAAGTGAGTAGAACCCAAAATATAGCATTTCTATCAAAGTGTGTAAGTTTTAGACCAGTACATATTGCAGACCCACAAATCCTATTTTAAAACGTGATCTGAGCTTAGGTTAAAACATGAAAGTTATAGACAACATATATATATATAGCTACCCACCAAACATAAGCTCAAAATATTGAGTTTTGATATGAAATCACCTCTGAAATTCATTGTTGTGGTTCAGTGAGTAGTAGAACCTTCTGTCACATGTTCTTATGCAACCACAAACCCATATTTTTAGTGACCTTATCCAAACGTGGTTTTTATGAAAAGTGTAGTAACATATTGAACTATTTACTATCCAAAAATTAGACCCAAATACCCTTGGATGATTCCCCAAACTATTTTCAAACCCTCTGTTGAAAACATGTTCTGTTGTGTGTTTTATGACTAACTGAACCTATTTTACAAAATGGTTTATTCCTCTAACTTGTTTCAAATAACTACCCTAAGCACTATTCAACATATTAAACTAAAACATATCCAAAATCAGACTTGTAGGACTTGAATTGATATCCCAAATTCGAAACCAACTAAGGCCCTTTTTCTGTACTTTTCTCTGTAAAATAATGAACTATTTTTGCTTATATAAATTTATTCACCTAGTTGCCTTAGAATTTGGCCTTAGTACTAAATATAAAAGTTGTAGATAATATTTTTAGCTAGATGGTGACCAAAAATCATAACCTAATTCCAACTTTAGGTATCCCAAAACACTGTTGTCCTTTTTTAAATGGTACTTGAAAGTTGGTCCTTAAGTTATTAAGTGTGTGATGAACATGCCTCGGTTGTGAGACTTGAAGTATGTTTTTTAATTGATTTAGATCGAATGATTAATATTTTAGAGTGATTATATGATGATTAGAACTCATGCTATAAAATTTGAATCATGTCTTGAGAATTATAACTTATATTCAATTGCTTGTACTTAGTGCTTTAACGAGTTGTACCATGTACTATAACATACTTAGTTTAATGCCATGCTATAAATACTTAGTGCTTTAACGTGAGATGCACGTTGTACACCATGGGCATTGTCACACTTACATCCTGACATATTGGGCTCCATTCTGTATCTACTATCGTGGGTTGGGATATGTTAGAGTTGTTCACATTCTCAGTTCTAAGTCTAGGGCGTCCCTTGTTGCCGGTTTATACTTATTTTGGGATGTATTCCCTATGAACACCCTGGGCATGTTCCCGGTGTTGAAAATGTTTTATCATGGAAATTATTGGGCACCACGGGTTCGTCGCTAGTGTTCTGGTTTCGATGGCTTAGACTTTGGGTTGATACTGGCAAAGGTACTACAAGTCTTAAGGTGGGCCAAACTGATTTATTATATGTTGATTGATCATTGGATTTGGCTGGCTCGAATGCTTGCCAAGACCTCACACCGTTGCCATTGAGTAAAACAGTTGTGGCATCAAGCCTGACGATGCATTTACTATTCCCAACAGGGCGTCATGAATCTGCTATAATTAGGTCTTGACAAATAGCTGATAAGCGATGGGTAACCCAACTAGATATCTGTCTTGAAGTTACGTCGGCCTAATGTACTTCAATTCAAGTATCAAAGTCTACTTCCCAAGTTGGGATTTTAAGAGTAGATAAAGAATTTTCAAAATTACCTCAGCCGAGGGTTGGATTGAGGTCGTGAGAAGATGAATGTGTTTGAGGTTAAATGTCAAGATCCATTAATTAGAACATGATTTAAGCAAGAAACAATTGGACGGACAAACACCAAAATTAGCTCCAGATTAAAACTTTTTGATGTCAAGTGATCAAAATAAAATTCGGTATATACTCCCAAAGTTATATTAGAGTTATACCTTACGAAATCTGGTATGATTGATTTTGATTGTTGTAACAACTTTTAGTCTAGAAGCTTTCGCGGTTATAGACTTCAAGTTGAAGCTCCAAATTCAAGCCTTTTACTGTATTTAAATGCAAGAGACACGACACAGTGTGGGCTACGATTTTCGTGTTCTTCAAAACCATGACTAGCCACCAGTAGGATTTGTGAAAACCCTAATTGTAGAGATCAAATTGTAGGCTAGGGTTTATATAACTGCATATATATATGACAACAGTAGGGACTTGTATAGTAAATATGACTTGCGCTCCTAATGTAATTATGAAAACTAACCTCAACCCAGAAGAAATTTCATAGAAATATTAAATATAATTCATTCCACTAAAGAATTATCATTGCACTCCCTGCCATATTCTCAAAATTAAATATTCGAGCTCCTGTTATTAAATACTTATTTATTATCCCCACGTTAAGATTTTCGATACCCACTGATTAAATTAAATTACTGATAATTATATTTAATCGACTTCTTAAATAAATTCTTTAAGACCTTCTGTTTAATTTATTTGACAACCGGATAATTATATCCACCTACAAGGTTTAGTTCAGTCAAAACTTATAAACTTCCTTAAGGGGATATTGTCAATCTTGATCTTTTGGAACGTCAATAATTAATATTCACCATATAATTAATATCGTCATCTAACTCACCAGGACTACAGATTGCACCATTTAATGAATCAAAATAACAAATATTAAATATACATAAATAATTAATTATTTTGGAATTAAGAGTATAAGAACTCATAATAACCATAAGATGTGAATTAATTTATATAGTTAATATAAAATTAATTATTTCATGATGGTCATGTTCAATACACACGAAATGTACTAGCACAGCGACTTGGAGCAATAGGCAAGCTATTATTTATTCCCCGTAGTCAAGACAGTTCTACTAAAACTCTGCGTTACAATCGTACTGATGGTGTGCCTAGTTCCATCTAAGCCGTAACCAAAAACTTATATTCTGCAAAAATCGATAATCTGGTCTTCCGTATGTAAGTCGAATTCTATACACCAGATTAAATGTTATGCTGAATAAAATACACTCATGCATAACATTAAATAAATAATGAAATTTCATACACTACTCATTAAGATTTTCATAAAATGAAAAAATAATTTCATTAATTAATAAAATTAAATACTAAAAATAATTAAAAAATATAATTTTTAGTATACAACCCTGACATACTTCCACTTATACTCAAAATTATACTACCATACATCTGACTCCCATGCCCTCTACATGACTATCAAAAGTATTAGCCGGTAGCTCTTTGTAAAATGATCTGCAAGGTTGTCCGTCGATGCAACTTTAGACACAACAACATCACCCCTCTGTACAATCTCTTGTATGAGGTGATATTCACACTCGATATGCTTTCCTTTCTTGTGGGTTCTTAGTTCCTTCAAGTTGGTAACCGCTCTGTTATTGTCACAGTAAAGTGTAATAACCGACTGTACTGAAGGCACAACATCCAGATCAAACAGGAAGTTCCTAAGTCAAACGGCCTCTTTAGCTGCTTCAAAAGCTACCACGTACTCGGCCTCCAATGTGGAATCAATAATGCAAGAGTGCTTGATACTCCTCCGACTTATAGCTCCACCTCCTAAGATAAACACATATCTCGATGTAGACTTCTGAAAATCCTTATCTAATTGAAAATTCGAGTCTGTGTACCCTAAAACTACTAAACTATCTATCTGGTAAACCAACATATAATCATTAGTCATCTTCAAGAACTTGATTATATGTTTTACCACTGTCCAATGCTCTTGTCTTAGATTATACTGATATTTGCTAACTATGGCAACTGCAAAACAAATATCGGGTTTAGTACACAATATAGCATACATGAGACTTGACTTCCTACTGCCCAAGCATAAGAAACCGCCTTCATCTTCTCTATCTCATTAGGTGTCTTAGGGTACTAATACTTGGATAAAGTGATTCCATGCCTAAAAGGGAGAAATCTTTTCTTGAAATTTTGTATGCTAAAACGAGTAAGGATAGTATCGATATAAGTAGCTTGTAATAAGCCCAACATCCTCTCTTTTTTATCTTGCACAAGCTTGATTCCATGGATATGACTAGCTTCTCCAAAGTATTTTATATTGAACTGTCCAGATAACCATACTTTAATCGAAGATAATACCCCCACATCGTTTCTAATGAGTAAAATGTCATCCACATAAAGTACTAGAAAGACCACCACGCTTTCATCACACTTTCTATACACACAAGACTCATCGGGACATTGATCAAAACCATAAGACTTAATAGCCTGATCAAATCGACGGTTCCAAGATCTAGATGCCTGCTTAAGTCTATAAATGGATCTCTTAAGCTTACACAATATGTGCTCTTGGCCCTTTGCTATAAAATCGTCTGGTTGTATCAAATAAATGCCTTCATCAAGACTTTCGTTAAGGAAAGCTATCTTGACATCAATTTGTCAAATTTCGTAATCGAAATGAGTCGCAATGGATAAGAGGATCTTGATAGATTTAAGCATGGCTACCAACAAAAAGGCTTTCTCATAATTGATCCCTTATTTCTGAGTTAGCCCATTTGTAATAAGTCTAATGTTGAAGGTTTCCACCTTAATGTCTGCTCCTCTCTTCCTCTTGTAGATCTACTTGCATCTGATGGATTTTATCCTTTCAGGTGGTTCGACAAGTTTTCAAACTTGATTAGAATACAAAGATTCCATCTTTAAATTTATATCCTTTTTCCAAAGATCTGCATCTTTGTCATGGAGTGCTTCATTGTAGTTGTAGGGTTCAGTATCCAATTTTGTTGAGATCCCGTCAAAAGACTCTCCCAAGAACATATACCGACCAGGTCGACGAACAACCCTCCCACTACGACGAGTTACTACATGTGTCTATGTGCTAGCGTTGATACGCTGTTCTGATTCTAAACCCTGTGTACCATCATCTACATGCACCCCTGGTTGTAGAACAAGCATGTTTGTGGTAGCACCCTGATCTGATTTAAAATCGACACGTGTCTCGATAATCTTTCCATAATGACGAGGTAATGGGATATCGATGACTCGTGGTTTCTCTTTCGTTCTACTAGTATTTTCTCTCTGTTCTTCTAGAATCATTTTACTCTTGGGCTTGTGGTCCATTATATAATTTTCTTCCAAGAATCGAGCATTGGTATTGATAATGGCCTTCTGATCCTTAGCATTATAGAATAAACCACCATTCGTTCCTCTAGGATACCCGACAAATAAATAAACTTCCATTCTCGATTCTAATTTACTCGTGTTCCCTTTCAGCACGTGTGTTGGACACCCCCAAATCAGAATATGTCTCAGAGTAGGCTTGCATTCGGTCCACAATTTTTTGGGAGTAGAAGGTACCAAATTCAGAATGTAAGCTATTATCTCTAATGAAAATCCACAAAATAAATTGGGTAAATCCGAATAACTCATCTTGGACCTTACAATTTTCATGAGTCTTAATCCTTCTTTTTGCTACACCATTCTATTGTGAAGTGCCCGGTACAGTCAACTAGGAAGTAATCCCCTCTGCTGACAAATAGTCCCTAAACTCTCCAAAGAGGTACTCGCACTCACGGTCAGATCGTAGTGACTTGATACATTTACTCAGACGCTTCTCCGTTTCTGTCTTAAATTTTTTGAATTTCTCAAAGTATACAGACTTATGGTACATCAAATAAATGTATCCATACCTTAAGTAGTCGTCAATGAAAGTAACAAAGTACCCAAAGCCTCCTCTAGCTTGGATAGTCATACGTCCACACAAGTTAGAGTGAACCAATTCCAATGGTTCTTTAGTAGTACAGCCTTTAGCCAAAAATGGCCTCTTGATCATTTTACCTTCCAAGTAGGATTCAAAGACTAAAAGTGCCTCCACTTTCAATGAACCTAAAGGCCCATCTTCAACCAGTCTATTTATCATTTTCATATTAATATGACACAGGCGTAACTGCTAAAGAAATGTCTGGTTCATTAAAGAAGGTTCCTTTCTCTTATTTGGTAAATTATGCGTATTATTCAATTCCTTCAGTTACAGTGTAGGAGAGATAAGAGATATAACATACAAATCATCCACCAATGTACCAGAACAAATAAAACGTTTATTTTTCTTAATAACTACAAAGTCATTAAAACAAACTGAATATTTATTCTTAACCAAATTAGAAACTAAAATTAAATTCCTTTTAATAGAAGGTACATAAAGATAATCTTTTAAAATTAAAATCATATCTCTACTAAAAGAAATAGTGACATCTCCCACTCTAACTGCTGCGACCCTAGTATTATTGCCCATGTGTAGGTAAATCTCCTCATCACTAAGCTACCTAGTTTTTTAGAACCCCTGTAAAGAATTACAAACATGATTAGTGGCTCCCGTATCTACACACTAGGTATCGATAAATAACACCGCTAAACATATTTCAATAACCAGTGAACTAAAATTACCTTATTTATTTTGTTTGTTGAGAAAAACTGTGCACTGCTTTTTCCAATGCCCTGCCTGGTTACAATGATAACACTTACCTTTCGGGTTTTTCACACCAGTTTTAGGCCCATTAGCTACTTTTGGACCTATGCCTCCCTATTTCAAAACATTTTTCTTCTTCCTGCTTTCGGCTTAGAGAAAAAAAATATTCAGCAACAAACACAATATCTGGCCTCCTAAGAATACTCTCAACTGCTTGAAGTTCTTTAACTAGTTCTGCTAGAAAAAAACTAAATCTGTTCATTATATAGTTTAGGAAAAACTGCTTAAAACTATCAGGTAATGACTGGAGTATGATATCGACCAGTGTTTTTTCGTCAATCTCAGCTCCTAAGATCTCTAGTTCATTCAAAAAATTGATCATCTTTAGAACATGATCCCTAACAGGGGTGCCTTCCGCCATGTTCGTGTCCATCAAAGATTTCATAGCCACCTACCTAGCGGCACGATTTAGATCCCTAAATATTTTTTTGAGGTTCATAATCATATCATAGGCACTGGGAATAGACTGATGTTGATGTTGCAGTACATTTGACATAGAAGCCAAAATGTAACGGCGAGCCATCTGGTCAGCCTTTTGCCATTTCTAATAAGCTCGGGTTTCCTGTTCGGTCGCCCCCTTATCAAGTACTAGTGGACAAATCTCAATCAACACAAACTTATAGTTCTCGGCAGTTAAAACAATATCTAAATTTCTCTTTCAGCCAGCATATTTATGTAAGTTTTTTTTTTTAGTATAGATGCGAGAGGATTAGAAATTATTTTATCCTGAGAATCACAAAATTAAAAAACATTAATTAAAATGAGCAATAACTTTGAATTTTACGTTAAAATTGATTCTCTCTACCATTTTTAAAAAAAAATCGCCAGCAACATGATACACCGTGAATAGCATGCCTCGATGAGAAAATCGTCTACTATTCAATATTCGTCCAGACAGGTTACTTCCTATTAATTTTATTATCGAGGTAATAGATCGTGTCAAGTAAAATTTAATAGCTGACGTAGTATCGGTCTTATAAATAATAGCAGTGACTCAGATGAAGAGGATACCATTATTTATAACTAAGTGTTAACCACCACTTAATCCTGAATCAATCGTTTCGCAATAAACTCTTTAGATAAATCAGTGACTCACACTAATAATTATCTATAATTATCCCTAAAGGAGGTCGTACTGCTGATTCTGTAATTAATTACATTACCTATGAACTAGTGATAGAGATCATATAATTTATCTTTGAGTAAATTTTCTCTCCTACTTAGTTTTTAAAATATTTTTGAGGGTTATAAAAAAATTAATTAAAATAAATTTTTTAATTTCGAAAACCACACGTTCTAAAAGATTTCGGCTTTTCAAACTATCTTTTCGTGTTTAATGTATAACAAATAAAATATCATAAATTTTAATTATTTAAAAATTAATTTTAAATAATAAAAATTTTAAATTTTATTATCTAATTACATATTTTTTCAAAAAAATAATTTATTAAAATTAAACTTTCTGTTTAATTAATTCAAAATTCAAAATTAAATTCCACGTTTATTCAAGATTTCTGATTTAATAGAAAATCTTCTTTAAACGTGTTATTTTGTAACAAATAAAGTCCCAAAATTTTCTTTAAAAAAAATTAATTTAACTAAAGAAAATTTTATTTTATTTTTCCATTACAAAAAAAATTAAAACTGAATTAAACAAATTAATTAAAACTTAAACAGAAAAAAAAAATTAAACCACCTACGCAATTAAATAATAAATAAATACGTTAAAATTATCTCAATTTTATGGTCAATACATTACTCTTTTGATCAAAAAATCCTTGTTCACCAAGTAGCCTTGTCAAAAATAGAACTCTAAACTTCTAATTCTGTTCCAACTCTAAAGCTTAATCAGACTAAAACTGATCTACTTGCCACCGAGCTTGCACCGCTGCATATCACTGCTGCCCGCCCCGCACCACCACGCCGTGCCCAGCGCCTTGTGCGCCATTGCTTCGGTCAAAAGAGTAACTCAATTTTTGGTCAAGTTGGAATGCACCAGAGAGTAGTCTTTGTAATGATGATCCAATGTCCATGATCAATGTGCCATCTTCAATCATGAATCAACAAGGGCTTGTTTGGCAACTGGATATTAATGATTTGACATCCCAAGTCCTTAAGTGAAATAATCACGTAGGAATTAATGATATAATCATAGCAGGATGACTCATGGGATTGCCGAATTGCCGAATGCTTTTCACGGGATTGCCGAATTGCCGAATCCTTGATATTGATTTTTTTTTCAGATTACATTGAATCAAAAAAAAAAAACTCAACATAGAATAAAATATATATATATTATATTGCTCCTATACCTTCATAAAATTTACAATCAATCTACCATGATCAACTCTCATGATTAATATATATATATATATATATATATATATATATATAATCATCATTCATTCATTCAATCATACATAAAAAAATAAATAACGACTATAAAATCGAGATTAGATCTCCTACAAAACAAAATTAGTACAGATCTAAAACTACCTGAACTCGCCGATTTAAACCATATTCATATTTAAAGACGGCTATGATGCCAATTGTTGGAAGTTAACTGCCAAGATCCATTGATTAAAACATAAGTTAAGCAAAAAAAATTAGACGGGCAAACGCAAAAAACGACTTCAGATTAAAACATTTTGATGTCAAATGATCAAAATAAAACCAGGTATATACTCCCAAAGTTAGATTAAAGTTATACCTTATGAAATCTGGTATAATTGATTTTGGTTGCTGCAACAACTTTTAGTCTACAAGTTTTTGCGATTGTAAACTTCAAGTTGAAGTTCTAAATTCAAGTCTTCTATTGTATTCTCGAATGCAAGAAACATGACGTAGTGTGGGCTACGATCCTCATGTTCTTCAAAATCCTGACTAGCCAACTGTAGGATTTGTTAAAACCCAAACTGTAGAGATCAAATTGTGAGTTAGGATTTACATAACTGTATATATATATAGGGTTATAGTAGGGACCTGTAAAATAAATATGACTTGAGATCCTAATGTAGTTGTAGAGGATAAGGATACGGGATCTACTGGTCCTGTCCAAGCTAGCTGAGATGTTATGGGATGATTCCACATGTATGCCTGCACAAAAAATGGGTGAGATGCCTACCGGTGACTTTATACCGGTGGACCCTCCGACGATCAAGTCAGGAAAGGGGTTATAGAGAGAAGGAAGAGCTTGAGAGAATATTTTGATAGAGTTTTGGCTTAGTAAAATAGAGCATACCTTTCATTCTGAGATTGTTGGCTATTTATAGGTAGAAATATACTTGACCCACTTGTGGAGTTCGACCCGACCTGAGAAAGTCGGGTTGTACTTTCTCGCTCTGATCAATGCATGGCAATTAATAGTTTGATGATGACTTGTCAGTGCCATCATTAGATCTCTTTGCAAGATCTTTCTGCAAGTGCCTTGTGTCATATCAAGCTGTCCATCAACACTCAGACATAGTCTAAGCTAAGTCAACTTTGTCTAACTTCCTAGCATTAGGGTTGGTTCAACCACTATTGATCTCTTATCACTAGCAGATCACTTTTCTAATACGCGTATCAACCCTCAAGCTCGGATCCAAGGGTTGCACAGCTCGTCATACTCGACCTTGGACGCCGAGCACTCCCTTTCATGATGTGCAACACTTATGGTCTAAGGTCGGCATTGAACTCCTTCTGAGCTCGAAGCCGAGAATCATTGCTCGGATTCACATGCCCCGAGGTCTGTGATCAATCGACACATTGCCCGAGAAGCTCAGCTTACTGCCCCGAGCTACCATAAAAATGCCGAGGTGCATGCCGTGGTTGAAAGGCCTGATGTACTATATGGCCTTCCACGTGTGCTTCACGTGGCTCTGGTCGGCCCACGTGTCTTCCACGTGGCTCTGGTCAAAACTTGTTCCCCCTCAATTGCCCCCATCATCTTGCTGCTGCTCGAGATCCAGAGCTGCTGGAAGATGATGTGACATTCTTGCTTGATTTGTCGCTTCTCCCTTTGATCGTGAGGCTTGTTGGGGAAGCTTTGCTAACGTCTGCTATCCCCAATAGTACTCCAACTGCCACATCTTCCACATGGCGAGCCCCTACCGGCTCTGCAGCGCATTTAGTATGCACATTAAATGCGTACGGCGTTAGCTGTACCTTGGGTACAGAAACGTCACAGGAATGTCAGCCGTCGTTTTCAACAAATGTCAATCATTTGACCTAATTACTGTGATTTGCTCAAATTTTCAAGCCCGATCAAGAAAATTTGAGTCATTAATCTGGCTAGGAATAGCGCTCGGCCTTTTGATCCGAACAACAGTACTAAGACATCAACCGTCGTGATTTGTTCGGATTGGGTTGCTCGAGCCATGTGCGCCGCTTATGTGACATGCGCATTAAATGTATACGGCGCGTGTCAGAGCACGCGCCATAACTGTCGTCATTTGGCGCTTCGTTTGAATGCACAAGGGAAGCTATAAAAGGGGGAGGGTATTCTCTGCTCCCCTCTTTTAGGAACCATCCCAAATCCCAGGACTTAAGCAATTTTTGGCAACCCATTCTCTAGCGACTGTGACTTCTGCAACTCCGACAATCCTCGAGGATCTCAAACTCATCTTCACCGAGGTTAGCATCCCACCTTTCTCTGTTTTATCTTTTCTGTGAAAAACTATAGCTAACGCCACCCTAGTGGGGGCTAGGCTCACTGGCCTATGCCCCAGACGCTCTAGCGCCGTCGCTTCCACCCCCCAGCGGTGGCGGTGTTGCTGGGGAAGTACCTGTATTTGTGTGTGTGTGTGTGTGTGTGTATATATATATATACATATCTAAAAACTTATTCTTCTTCTTCTTTTTAGGCAAAATGGGGCGACTTGCTCGCTATATTGACACGCTTGAGGCTTTGGTTGAGCTATGTCGATCCCGGACGATGTTTCAATTTGCCAGGCCACCGATAAAGAGACCTGGAGTACTGAAGAGCCCGGGGCTGCTGTTTTCCCCCTTGTGGCTCTCTTGGAGTCCATGTTGGAGTTTCCCCTCCCGAGCATCATGAGGGAGGCTTTGGCTTTTTATTGGCTGTGCCCGACGCTGCTCACCCCAAATGATTTTTTATATTGATGGGGGTAGCATTATTGAATCGGTACATGGGCATCAATCTCAGTGTTCGGGAGGTTCAATACTGTTATTCCATCTCCGAGATGTCCAAAGGCCAGAACAGGTATTATCTTAAGGCCAAGGTAGGGCGTCAAATAGTGCTCGAACTAAAGAACTCCCATAAGGGAGATTTAGAGGATTTCGTAGTGGTCGGGGGCAACTGGCAACTCGGCCATGGCGTCCATGATCAACGTGTTCGGCTCTGCCCCACGAGAGTTGGATCTCTAGGTTGCCAAGCTTCCTTCTACATTCTATACTGTATTTCATTTCTTTATGTATCCCGAGGTCTGACATCTTGTATTTTTTAGGCACCTATTGCAACACTACTGCCATTTGGGACAAGAAAGACCGAAGAGACGAGCGGGTCAACCTTGATCATCTTCGTCGTGTGCTCAACTGGGACAAAGAGGTGCACTCCTTCATAAGACTCTTTATTGGCGTGCCTATCCGACCGGACGAGCTCGGACACCGCTTGGAGCCCGTTGAAGGGGGTGCAACAGAGGCTGATCAGAGCACAGGGGCTTCAACCTCCCGAGTTATAAGCACACGAACAATCCTCGAGCTCCACCAGCCGAACAATCCTCGAGGCGATCGAAATGTCACAGAAAAATCTGATCGACCTACTCGAAAATGTCCCTAAACTTTCCACGCCTGCTCGTCCAGACGAGGTCACATCCTCCCAATCAACGGCGCCAGTTACAAGTGCCCCTGCAGCAACTCGGGCTCCAGCGCCTGCTCGAGCCACCAGGAAGAAACCAACGGCCTCCGAGGTGGCCGAGTGGGAAATGAGGCGCAGGATCGAGATGCCCACACCATATGTGCCGAGTCGGACTGAGGGACCTGGGCTGCCCTCCGAGCAACCATCCGAGGTACAACTTACTTTCGCCCCTACCCACCATAGTTAACCTCTCACCGTTCAAGACTCCGTGCAGAAGAGCCACCATGTGGCCTGAGCCTTGGCGAAAACCCTCTGTCATCCCAAAGACAAGACTTCTTATGCGGCCCTTCCCAGTGCCCCGCTGTGCAAGTAAGCCGCGTAAGTCCACAAGCTCAGAGAGGACATGAAAGTCCTGTAGGCACAGGTTGGGGAGGCATGTGCTGCTAAAGATGATGCTGAGATTCGAGCTGCCAAAGCTTTGAACTTGGTCAGGGAGCAAGAGGCCAACCTCGCCTCGGTGATTGGCAAGCTGGACAAGGCCTCCAAGGTAGTCCTTGAGCAAGAAAACATCGACCTCAGAACTTCAAATGCCCGGGCTACGAAGGAGAAGTACGAAGAGGGATATGACAAGGCCGGGGAAGTATACGTTGCGCAAGTGATGAGCAAACAGAACCCAATCTTCAAGATGGGGTGGGATGCTGCCCCCATTGCTGCCATGGTCGGGCCTGAGTCAGAACTTCACAAAATAATCCCCGGGATGCAATCCTCCGTGCCTTTCCCCGACCAACTCGAGCACTTGCTCGGGAATGCCATTCCGCTGGGACCCGTCGTCGAAGCCGCACCAATCACCGCGGTCGGGATCCCTCCCCCTCCTCATGAACATGACGTACCCGAGATGCCCCCACCTTCTTCTGAGCGGGTTCCCAACCTCACCGAAAACACTGGCGAATTCGAGGAGCTCGAGCCTCTGTGGCCTGAGCGCGGAATCGCGCCGTCCAACATCACTATAGATCTGACAACGGAGGACGAAGATCCCCAAGTGAATGATGCTTAGGGTGGGGGAGAGGATGTTAATGGGGAACACGTTCAAGATGAGATTCCCAAGGACGGAGGTGCACAAGACCCACTGCAGCCGGACAACGCTACTCCAGCTATTTAGTCTTAGAATTTTGTTTGAATTTTTTTTGGTTAAGTTTGTGCTGCACGACCTCGATCCATCTGTGAGGTCGGCATGCCCATGCTCTGTATTCAACTTCATTTGATTAATGAAAGTATTTTTGTTCAGCTTCTTGCAACTGTTATTCTTGTACTGCTTGCTCTTGCACTTGCGTTATGAAGCTCGGCCTCATAACTTTTTGTGAGGCTGAACAGTCCCCAATCATACTTAGATTGTACCGAGTTGTTCCTACTAACGATTTCACGAGATCACCTGAGCACTTTGACCTAGTTCGGGCTATGCCATACGTTTTACCATCCATTTTTCCATACGTTTCCTGAGCAAGATCACCAGTAATGAGATGTAGAAACCTCAAAATTACAAGTGATTCAAGGTCGGCCATACTGACACTGTCTTTCCAAGCTGGGTCTTTCCTAGCCAGACGTGACTAAAAGTCATCTGAGACCTGTCCTACCTAGCCAAGCTAGGGCTTTCTTGCCCAGGCATGACTCGAAGTCATCTGAGACTTTTATTGCCTAGCCAGGCTAGGATTTTCTTGCCTAGGAATGACTCGGAGTCATCGGGACTTTTGTTGCCTAGCCGAGCTAAGACTTTCTAGCCCAGGCATGACTCAAAGTCATCGGGACTTTTGTTGCCTGGCCGGGGCTAGGACTTTCTTGCCCAGGCATGACTTAAAGTCATTGGGACTTTTGTTGGAGACGTCTTTAATTATGCATAAACTCTTGAAAAAATCCTCTTCATTCATTATCCCAGACAAATGTACATTTGAAGCTTCAATGATAAAACTTTCTTACATTCTGTGTGTTTTACGACCTCGGGATTTGCTTTCCTTCCGCATCTTCAAGTTTATATGCTCCCGTGCTTGCAACCGATGTGACCTTGTACGAACCCTCCCAGGTCGGGCCTCGCTTGCCATCAAGGGGATCCTTTGTATTAAGGAGGATCTTCTTGAGAACCAGCTCGCCGACCTGGAACCTCCTCTAGTTCACCCGTCTGTTGTAAAATTTCACCAGTTGTTGGTGGTAGACTGTTAGCTTGACCATGGCCCGTTTCCTTCTTTCCACAGCCAAGTCCATGTCCCGAGCAATGCTAAGGCTGTTATTCCCGAACTCGAAGGCTTCACTTCTAATCGTGGGTAAGCCGACCTCGAGGGGGATTACTACTTCCAAACCAAAGGGCATGGCAAATGGTGTTTCACCAGTAGAACTTCTAGGAGTTGTTCGGTAGGCCCATAACACAGAGGGGAGCTCGTCCACCTATTTTCCCTTGGCCTTCTCCAACCTTCTCTTCAGCCCTGATAGAAGTGTTTTGTTCGAGATCTCTACTTGCCCATTGCTCTGAGGGAATGAGGGTGTTGAGAAGTAATTCTTTATGCCCAGGCCCGAGCAGAACGTCTTGAACAAATTGCTGTCGAATTGCTTCCCATTGTCTACAACTATGGCACGCAGAATACCAAATCTGGTGATGATGTTCCTCCATAAAAACCTCTTCACGTCCATATCTCTAATGTTAGCTAGGGGCTCAGCCTCCACCCACTTGGAAAAATAATCTGTAGCTACAATTAGAAACTTTTTATTGCCATCTGCCTTAGGAAATGGCCCAACAATATCCAGTCCCCATTAAGTAAAGGGCTACAGGATGGTGATCGTGCTAAGCTCCTCGGGTGGTTGCCTGTGCAAGGGTGAAAATCTCTGACACTTCTCACACTTCTGTGAATATACCTGCGCATCCTTCTGCATGTAGGGCCACAAGTTGCGTTGGCTTATTGCTCGGTGCGCATAAACCTTCCCCCAGTGTGACCCCCACATATCCCCTCGTGAAGCTCAAAGAGAAAGTCTTGGACTTTGTTCGGATGTACACACAATAGATAAGGTCCAGAGAAAGATCTTCTATAGAACTGACCCTTAGGAGATAGCAAAAAACGTGCAGACTTGTGTCTGATTTTGTGTGCTTCCTTCTTCTCCTCTGGGAGTTGGCCGTCGTTAAGGAATCTGACGATGAGGTCCATCCAGCTCGGCTCATGGTCTTCTTCAATAACACACACCTACTGAGCAGTGGTGTCAATACTCGAGCTCTCCTACATCTCTACTTCCACCGTCCTTTTTAGCCCAAGCTCGATTGCTGAGGCAAGAGCTGCCAAAGCATCAGCATGGGAATTTCTTTCTCGACTGACCTGTTCAATCTGCACTTCTTCAAAACCTTTGACCAGCTCGAGTGTAATGGACAGGTAGGCAGCCATCTTATCATCCATTGCATTGTACTATCCAGTAGTCTGGTTCACAACCAGCTGGGAATTGTAGAAAATTTCAAACCTCCTGATGCCTAGGAGCTCGACGCTTCTCAGTCCGGCGAGCAATGCTTCATACTCAGCTTCATTATTGGACACTGGGAAACCTCCTGATGCCTAGGAGCTCGACGCTTCTGAGTCCGACGAGCAATGCTTCATACTCAGCTTCATTATTGGACACTGGGAATCCCAACCTTATGGAGTGCTCTATTACTGATCTGTCAGGGGAGATGAGGACCACCCCTGCTCCAGAGCTCTTTTGGTTTGAAGCACCATCGGTGAATAATCTCCACCTTTGTAGTGTTGTTAACTGGGTCTTGGCATTGGATGCCCCATTTTCTTCTCCATCTTCCCTTCCTACCTGGTCATCCTTCCCCCGAGCTCGGACTCAAGCGTGGTTGGGTCTGAGCTGAGTAAGGAACTCGACCTGGAGAATTCGGCAGTAAAAACTGCTAGAACCTGTCCCTTTATTGTTGTTCTTGGTCAGAAGTCGATGTCAAATTCTTCGAGCTCCACTCCCCACTTGGTAATTCTTTGAGAAAGGCCAGCTTGGCGTAGCAAAGCTTTAAGCGGGTGTGCAGTCAAAACGACTATTTTGTGTGCTTGGAAGTACTGTGTCAGCTTTCGAGATGCCATGACCAAAGCCAGAGCTAACTTTTCGAGGGGAAAGTATCTAGTCTCGGCATCGAGAAAGGTGTGGCTGACATAGTAGATTTGAAGCTATTCGGCAATGTTCATTCTGAGCAGGACGGCACTAGCAGCGTGTTCGGACACTGTAGGCTACATATATAGCTCCTTCCTAAATAAGGACTTGGAGAGAAGATGAGCCGAGGTCAGGTATTTCTTCAAATTTTGGAGCGTCTGATCACACTCCCCCCCCCCCAGATAAAATTTTTGCCCTTTTTCAACAACTAAAAGAAACAATAGCACTTATCTGATGATCAGCTGATGAATCTGTTCAGGGATGTAGCCATTCCTGGCAATCGCTATATTTTTTAAACTGTGCTTGGGGGTCGTATGTTCTGAATTGTAGCTATCTGGTCAAGGTCTGCTTCAATCCCTCTCCTGCTGATCAAGTGCTCCGGGAACTTGCCTGACTGTACTCCGAACGCACACTTTGACACATTGAGCCTCAGTCTGTAGGTTTTTAGCACCTCAAAGACGCTGTTCAGATCGGTCAAATGATCTTGCTCCTGCTCGATCTTCACTACCATATCATCTATGTAAACTTTGATACTCCGACCTAACATAGGTTGGAATATCTTGGTTACAAGACTCTGGTAGGTTACCTCAACATTCTTCAAGCTAAAGGGCATGACCTTGTAGCAGTCTAATCCTCTGGGGGTGATGAAACTGGTCTTCTCTTAATTATTTGGGCACAAATCTATCTGGTGGTAGCCCCTATAAGCATCCATGAAACTCACGGTTTTGTGTCCGGCTATCGAGTCTACTAGCTGATAAATCTTGGGAAGCGGGAAAGAATCTTTAGGACAGGCTTTGTTTAGGTCGGTGAAATAAACACAGACCCTCCACATTCCATTTGTCTTCTTCACGACCATAGTGTTGGACAGCCACTTGGGGTTTTGCACCTCCCTTATTGCCCCTGCCTTGAGCAGTTTTTCAACCTCCTCTGCTACGACCTTCGAATGTTGAGCCGAAGACCTCCTCCCGCGCTAGATTATTGGCTTGTGCGAGGGATCCACGTTTAACTTGTGCTGCATCACCTCAGGGTCAATCTCTGGCATCTCGTATGGCGTCCAAGCGAATACCTTAACATTAGATCGGAGGAATGCTACCAGGTCGGTCTCCTCCGGCTCGACCATATTGGAGCTAAGCAAAAAGAAACGATTCGGGTCATTGCCTTCGAGCATGACCGTCTTTAGGGGCTTGACGACTTTCTCAGTTGGCTTTCTCCCAACGTCCTCCACGATTAGTTTGTCTTGTATCTCGAGCACACACATATGCTCATCCTTAGACGAGCTTCTTTGTCCTCGGATGGTAGTAGTAAAACATTGCTTGGCCGCTGTCTGATCTCCTCTGATGGATTCCACACCCCTAGCAGCCAAAAATTTTAGAACTTGATGATAGGGCGAAGAGATTGTTAACCTAACAAGGCTTCAATAATCTATTTTGATGACAAGAAACTTATATATCTAAATTGTGCAAATTGAGATTGATTTCAGGACAAACATGGTTAGCACAATTCAAGATACAAAGTGAAAGCCATGACGCTTAAGTTCAAATCAAGATCTTTGGAGATAAGTTTTTGTGGAATCAAGACATTGAAGGATTGAAGAATGAAGAACAAGTTGTAATTCTTTTTGGATCCATTTGTACATTCATTTTCTCTTGAAATTTTGCTTTGAATCTCATAGGAATTCTAAAAAGTCATAAAATAATTTTTCTAAATCAAATAGTGATCAAAACCTTTTTGGAAACATTGAATTCTGATTTTTCACACGTCCAGTCAATTGAAGTTCTATGGCCAGTCAACTGGACAGGATACCAAAAATAGATTTTCAGATTTGCATAAGTTCAGTCGACCGAACCTATAGGTTCAGTCGACCAAAGCTTGGTTCAGTCGATCGAATGATTCTCTTCAGTCGACCGAACAGGTTTAAATTTTGAAAAATTCTTAAAACGGCTAGTTTGACATTTCTATATTGAGCCCAACGGCTTGTCAGAAATTGGAGCCTATAAATAAAGGATTTGAGCCATTGTTTTACTCACTCAATTCCTCTCATTCATTCTCTTACATACTACTCTTTAGTACTTCAATTCTATAGCTTTTTCATACATACTTTTGAGAGAAATTTCATATCTAGATTCTCATTGAGCTTCATTGTTTTATTTCTTGAGAAGTGAGTAAGAGTTCCATTGTTGTATTTGCTCATTTAAGGAGCATTCTTTATACACCCTTATCATTCTTGCTTCATACTTGTGATTGAGAAAGGTAATTCTCAAAAAAAGCCTAGTCTGCCTACAAGGATTGTGTTAACTTGATAAGGGTGCATTCTCAAGTAGAGGCTACTCTGCCTAGATTAAGGAGAGAGACTCCTCCGCCTATTGAATGAGAGGTAGTGAAATCGTCATAACTGTTGGCTTGAGGCAAGGACGTAGGTCGTTGCGCCGAACTTTGTAAAAATCATGGTGTTACTTTCTTCTTGTTTATTATCTTGTTGTTTCTTGTTACATCACACACACACACACACTTTTGTACTTGATTACTTATTCTTTATTTGTTCTCGTATTTTCTTTAACTAACAAAAGTTTTAAAAGTTAGAAGTTGTAAACTTAACGTATCTTACAACAAAAGATTTTTGTGTATTCAAATATTTGACTTACAAGAATTATATTGAATCTAGTAATCAACAAGCTTTAGATTATCTTTATACTCACATTTTGATTCAAAAGATTTTTGTTCGTTTGTGCTTTAATTTTCTCTAATATCAATATTAGTCATACACTTTAAATAATAGGAAGATATATTTGAAAATTTTCTTGCAAGATTTAAGTTGTTAAAAGAATTTCAAGTATTAGCATCCTTAGTTGTGCTTAAATCTTTTTTCATTTAAAACATATTCGAAGTGAACCTACACTTATACTTTATTTTGTTTAAATAAGAAAAGTGTTGTAATTAATTAACAAAAGGTGAACAAAAGTATACATCCTTCATATCTTAAAACTAAAAAGGTTTTAAGTTCACTTAGAAAGAAATATTGTTATATTCTTGTATCTTAATCTTGAAGTGACATTTAAAAATATTGAAGCTATACTCTAATTTGTTATAGTGTTGTATTTGTTTAAACAAGGGATTTAATTTTTTGTCACACTTATTCTTAAACATTTCAACATAAGGTCGTGGTTATAAGTTTAAAATAAATTTTCTTGTGAATTAGATAAGTGATATTTTAAAGGTCATACACTTGTATTCAATTGCTTTATCTAAGAATTTTTTAAATACCCAAGTCACCCCCTCTTGGGATTATACACATAATATCAGAGATGGCCTTAAGCTGATGAAGCCATGTCCTCCCCATTATGGCATTATACGGCGATGGCACGTCCACTACCAAGAATTCAATATTCCCGAGCTCGGAGCCTGGCCTGACTGCTAATGTGATTCTTCCCATTGGTAGGATGGGCTGACAATTGAACCCAACCAATGGGGTATAACATTTCTGCAGATCCACTCTCTTGAGCCCCAACTTGTAGAAGAGGTCGGCATACATCACCTCCGCCGAGCTCCCTTGATCGACCAAGATACGCTTCACGTCATACCTCCCAATCTTGAGGGTTATAACTAGTGCGTCGTTGTGGGGGTTTTCCACCCTTTCCAAGTCGGCGTCAGAGAAAGTTACGTCTCCTGCCAGGAACTCACTGCTCGGAGACTTTCTTTTGCCCAGACCACTCTGCTCGAGCTGTGTTTGCATAACCTCGCATCGATGTGCCCTCTTCCAGCCTTCACCCCTTGCCTCATTCGACGTCTCTGGCCTAGGGGCTACATGTATGACATTGATTACTCCCACTGGTTCTTTGGCTGCTCCTGGTTGCTCGGCGCGAACATGCTGTTCAGCCCGGGTCCTCTCTTTGTCAATGAACTGCCCGAGGTTGCCTGCCTTCACCTGTTCCCCCAAGAACCTCTTAAAGGTCCTGCAACGGTCTGTGTAGTGCCCGTGCTCTCTATGGTAAGCACAGTGTTTCTTTTCATCCCATTTGCTGGGCTCAGTGAACATCTTCGGTGGCTAGACAAACCACGGCTTATGTTTAATCTGGTTGAGAAGCTTGTGGATGGGCTCTTTGAACATGATATTGGCCACTTCATATACCTCGTTCGGCCTCTCGCGCTTATTTTCCCGATCACACCTCTTCCTGACCTTCTTGATCTCCCTCTTCTCTGTTCGAGATCCCTTCTAAGCTTCCTGAGCAGGCGCTTCATTACTTATGCCTCCCATATCCTCCTTGACTTTGGAGTGCTGCTCGATTCTCAACATTAGCTCGGTCATACCCTGAGCACGCCGTTTGGTCAGTGAATGCCTCAACTTGTGGGTTTTATCCAACCCAAGTTTGAAAGAGGCCACGGCGAGCTGCTCATTGCAATCATCAATGTCGTTAAAGGTTTTCCAGCAACGTCGAGCATAGGACCTCAAGCTCTCATTCTTACCTTTTCTCAAGCCGAGCAAAGAGTCAATCTCCCTAAGCTGACGACTGTTCGTAATGAACCTTGCTACGAACAGCTCGGTGAGCTGCCTCCAACTTCCCACTGACCAGACGGGAGTTTGTCAAACCAGTGCAGGGCTACCTCGCGCAAGCTGGACGGGAAGATCCTGCACATCAGGGCATCATTTCCACTCTAGAGTGCCATCATCTATCTGAAGTGCCGAATATGACCTATAGGGTCAGTCTTTCCATCATACAAGTTGAACTTGGGGGTTTAAAACTTCCTGGGAAGATCTGCTCCATCCACCTCCCTTGTAAATGGGGAGGCAGATATCTGGTCCAGTGCCCTCCGAGCTACGTCGTGCGTCGACCTCCCCGTGCCCGGCTGTAATCTCCCCTCGAGCTGGAGGTTTAGCCATTGCTTGAGTTCTTTCTTTTCCTCCGCACGCTCGAGCTGCGAGCTAGCCTATCGTTGTTGCTCGTGACGGCGCTCGGCTAGTGCATAGGTGTTGCTGGAGGTCTGCATTTACCCCTGTCTCCCCCTTTTAGAGATTGAAATGTGACTCCTCTCAGAGTCTTCCTCTCATCGATCAAGTCGGGGTCCCTTCTTGGGCAACGGGTTACCCGAGGGCGAACAACGCCTCTCCTTTGATCCCGATTGGACCTCCCATGGGAGTGCTCATGCTCAGATCGGGTTCCTGGGGAGCGTCGCTGATTTACTTGAGCCCTCATCTCGTAGAGCTCTTGTTGGAGCCTAAGAAGTTGTTGGTCTCTCCTATTCAGCTCATCTTGGTACCCCTCCAGCATTTGCTACATCGTGAAGCGTGAGGGGTAGTCCCCTACAGAAGGTGGATTTTCATGAGAACCCTCTACTTGGGTTCGTTCTCTCCTTTGAGCGACCCTAGCTCCACCACCGTGGACCTCGGAGGGCACATGGTTTCCTCTTCCACGATGAGTCGTATGTGACGCTTCTGCGCGCTGTTCACGATGCTCTCTCAACTCTTCACGAGCGTGGTTTCCCCGGCTAGCCATGGAGGCGTTCTTAGTAGATTTCCCACAGACAGTGCCAAATTATAGAGGATAAGGATTGGGATCTACTGGTCCCGTCTAAGCTGGCTGAGATGTCAGGAGATGATTCCACGTGTACGCCTGCACAAGAAAGGGGTGAGATGCCCACCGGTGGACCCTCCGACGATCAAGTCAAGAAAGGGGTTATAGAGAGAAGGAAGAGCTTGGGAGAGTATTTTAACAGAGTTTTAGCTTAGTAAAAGAGAGCATACCTTTCATTCTGAGATTGTTGGCTATTTATAGGTAGAAATATACTTGATCCGCTTATGGAGTTCGACCCGACCTGAGCAGGTCAGGTTGTACTTCCTCGCTCTGATCAATGCATAACAATTAATAGTTTGATGGTGACTTGTCAGTGCCATCACTAGATCTCTTTGCAAGATCTTTCTGCAAGTGTCTTTTGTCATATCAAGCTGTCCATCAACACTCAGACCTAGTATAGGCTAAGTTAACTTTGTTTGACTTCCTAGCCTTAAGGTTGGTTCAACCGCTACTGATCTCTTATCACTAGCAGATCACTTTTCTGATACGCATATCAACCCTCAAGCTCGGATCCAAGGGTTGCACAGCTCGTCCTGCTCGGCCTTGGACGCCGAGCACTCCCTTTCATGATGTCGAACACTTCTTGTCTAAGGTCAGCATTGAACTCCTTCTGAGCTCAGAGCCGAGAATCATTGCTCGGATTCACATGCCCCGAGGTCTGTGATCACTGGACACATTGCCCAAGCAGCACTGCTTACTTCCCTGAGCAACCACATAAATGCCGAGGTGCGTACCGTGGTTGAAAGTCCTGATGTACTGTATAGCCTTCCACATGTGCTTCACGTGGCTCTGGTCCGCCCATGTGTGCTTCACGTGGCTTTGGTCGGAACTTGTTCTCCCTTAGTAATTATGAAAATTCACCTCAATCCAGAAGCAATTTCATATAAATATTAATTATAATTTATTCCACTAAAGAATTGTCATTGCACTCCCAGTCATATTCTCAAAATCGAATATTCGTGCTCTTGTTATTAAATGCTTATTTATTGTCCCCACGTTAAGATTTCTAATACCCCCGATTAAATTAAATTATTGACAATTATATTTAATCGATTTCTTAAATAAATTTTTTAAGAACTTTTGCTTACCTTATTTGACTGCCGGATAATTAAATCCACCTGTAGAGTTTGGCTCGACCAAAACTTATAAGCTTCCTTAAGGGGGTATCATTAATCCTAATCTTTCGAGACGTGAATTTTATTAATAATTAATATTCACCATATAATTAATATAATCATCCAACTCACCGAGATTATAAACCCGTAAAAAATTGCACTATTTAATGAATCAAAATAACGAATATTAAATATACGTAAATAATTAATTGTTTCGGGATTAAAAGTGTAAGCACTCATAATAACCATTTGGTGTGAATTAATTTATATAACCAGTATAAAATTAATTACCTTAACGTGGTCCTATTCAATACACATGAAGTGTACTAGCACAGCGAGTTGGAATGATAGGTAATGCTATTATCTGTTTCCCATAACCAAGATAGGTTTACTAAAACTCTACGCTACAGCTGTACCGATGGTGTGTTCAATTCCATCTAAGCCGTGAACTGAAAATTTATATTATGCAAAAATCAATAATTTGGTATTCCGTGTGAAAGTCGAACTCTATACACCAGATTAAATACTATGTGCAGAATAACAGATACCCATGCATAACATTAAATAAATAATAAAATTTCATACATTACTCATTAAGATTATCATAAAATGAAAAAATAATTTTATTAATAAATAAAATTAAATACCAATAATAATAAAAGAAATAATGTTTAATATACAACCCTGATAGAATGGTGGCAGAGGGTCTAATTAGTGTTCGAATGTTCGGGACTGAAGGAATGATTTCGAATTCCAGGAATAGAGGTTAGTTCAAGGATGATAACTTGAATTGAAGGAGAATCAAATGTAATTACGGGTCATTATATAGGCATGGTTTCACAATGAAAATTCAAAGATAAGGGTATTTTCTAGGTTTGAATTTCCAATAGGGTTACTAACAAGACTTGGGTGCAGAAGGGTGACCGGCAAACGACACTTGATGGTATTGTTGAGGGCCGATGATATTAGAAAGAATGGAACACAAAGAACTTCAACCGAGCACGAAGGTTGGCATAAAGGCTTGGGATAAACGAGAAAGGAAATTATAAGGATGAAGTAACGGGGTTGTAACAATGGCTATTGTAAAACTTGGGATACCTCGGGTGCTTCATCATCTAGGGGTTTGTTAACTTATCGATGGTTCGGCCGTCTACCAATCATCCTAGAATAAAAGAAAAGGGAGAGTGTTATGATTTGGGGGTTGTTTTAATTTCTTGATTGTTTTCATGTTTTGGGATCTTGTGGAGTTATGTTTGAGATTATAAGATAAATTGTAGAGATTTTGATAACAAATACCATCATTTCATATCATTCAAATTTCGAGTACACGGTCCAAACAAACTTGAAAGGTTAATAAAGGACACACATATAACATCCAAGAAAGAAAAGATACAACGCCTAACATTCTACAACCAATCTAGAACAGATGTGGATAGAAATGACGGATGACAAAATTACGCTCCCAAGTTACCTTGTAAATACCATAACAGTGTCACTACACCTCGATGTGCCACATGTTAGCTGGCCCCATACGAACCTTGTCGATTATTGCCACTTGGATCTCTATGTATGTCTCCGGTTTGTTGAAGTTGATGGCTGGGTTGCATGGGTTGATGATTTCTCTCTTGTCTCTCGGCTTATGTGTCTACATCCATCTAGCATCCAGCCTATCTCATAGTCAATCTTTGAATCCCAACAGTGCCTTCAAACGGAAGGTGTCTCATCGCACCTCTCCAAAACTCTCAACGGACCCATGAATCGAGGAAAAGACTCAGGCATTTTTCACCTCTGCATCCTCTCGAGAAAGACTCTAGCATACATCATTTCCCTTACGCGATAATCTCTGCGGTAGTCTTGATGGCTCCAGTAGATAGCGGCATTTGTGGCTTCGTCCTCGTCTGAATCGGGTGGTGGTGCTTTTAGCAAGTCGTAAAGAATAACAATTTTCTCTTCTTCTTCATCGTCACTGTCCTCTCCTACCTCTTCCGCTTCTTCTTCCTCATGGACTTGCCAATCATCCGGGAACATCCATGCCAACAGATAACGTCAATCAGGTCTTGCTTGTCTGTCGGTAGCTCTTTTGGGTCCGAGCCTTCAAATTCTGATGCTGCCCATGGTTCCCCCTCGAGTTCTACGTCGGATGCCATCCTAAGAGAAGATAAGACCACGAAGAGGAACTTAAGGTAAGAATTTTAAGTTATTAGAATTATAAGTGATAAATTAATAATATAGACACTTGATAGAGTTTCTGCACTACAGAACTCGTAATCTCCCATAACCCAAGGCCTAAAGAATCACTAAACCTAGGCTTTGATACCAAATTGTGTCGCCCCATCTTCCTGGCACGTTGGGACATACATAAATATAAATAAAAAGGATATTCTAGTCATTCATTTATAGATATGCATTATAAAAAATACATCATTAAGAGTTCTAAACTGACACAATACGTTAACGTTTACAGCTTCACAAGAAATATACAAAATTACAATGAGCACCATGAAACTGAACTAAAAAGAACAAAAAGAGAAGACTTGATTCCTCACCTAGCTTCATCATGATCCACCTGCTTTGGGAACTCACCCTGATACTCGTAGTCTTCTTCTTCGAGGATCTCTTCTTCAAAGACTTCCTCTTTCTCACCTGTGGCATGAATGTCATGAGCCAAAGTACAGAAGAAAACACTTTAAACTTTTTAACCAATCTCATGACACAAAATTTACCACAACACACTTCATTCAACACTTAGAACATATAAAAGTCAAGGAGAAAGACAAATTTGAATTATTCAACATGGTAAGCAGGTAAGTGCAAAAGCATGAACAATCCTTATTTTCTCACTATAACACCTTTTTGATTCACATTTTGGTTCTTGTTCTTGGTTGTGTTTTAAGAGATGAGTTGAGAGAAATTTAATGTGAGTTTAAGCAGAGAGTTTAGAGATTTTACTTACTTGTTTGATGATCTAAAGGTACAAGGATGAAGGGACTTAGCTTTGGGACTTTTCTAGGCATCCTTGGACTCCTTCTCTCTCCTTCTTCCTTCCTTTTTCTCCCAAGTCTTGAAAAACACTTCAAGAACACTCAAAATCTGGTTCCTTACTCTCCCTTGGCCGAAATACATAGAGGAAAAAAAAGGGGTGTTTGGTCTTGTTTTATAAGAGAAGAGTTGGTGGGTTTAATTATGGATGCATAAGTTTTTTTGAATTTTCTTAATTTTTGACTGGTTGTCTGGCATTAGGGGTGCTATTTGAGAAATATTTGTAGACCATGGAAGATGAGGTTTCAGCTAGGGTTTTGGGAAGGCTCAAAAATCTGATTTTGCATTAATTTAGAATTTAAATGAGGTTTGGTACCATATTGTGCAAAAAAATATTTTAAAAAATAATTCGGCGTATCTTTTTAGTATCCCTACCTCATAAAATATATTATTTTAGTATGTTTATGATTAGTTTAGTATTCCCATGATTTATTATAATTATGATAGTAATTGATTAATTAGGTGTAGACTTTTAATTCAAATTAAGCTAGTTTGACAAGATGTAATTTTTTGACTTATTTAGGTGTGTAAGAACTTTAATAATGATTTATTTGCTTTTGTTAGCCTATAATATTATATTGTTATGTATATTACTTTTGTGAATAATCTTGGGTCATAATAATACTTAATTTGTATATTTATTTTTCTTATTTTTGAGCTTAAAAAGCAAAAAATGACTTTTTTGGCACAAACTCCTAGGTAGTGGGCCACTAAGGGGTATTTTTATCATTTTTGTTATTATTTTTTCTTTTACTACTTATTTAAAATTTAAATATTTAATTTAAGATGTCCATGTGTTAAATTTTTTATTTTAAAACTTTTTAGTCTACTAGGGGTAAAATAGTTATTTTACCCTTTTTATGAGAATTTTTAATTTTTAATTTAATATTTTATGATAATTACTTAATTTAGAATGTTGGGAGTTCTCTCTAGATATTAGGATTTTACCTCTTGAGTAATAGGTCTTCTAAGGTTTATTCAGATCGAATTAGGGTTTCAGGTCGAACAAGAGTTTCTAACCTTTTAGTGACCAAATATCTTATGGGCTAATCGTTGCTAATACTAGGGTCTAAACCGGGTCGTTACAAGTGTCTTCATCCCTTTCTCACTAATGTGTCTCAGCCTTCGGTGCTAAAGATCCGAAAAAAGTTTAGTTTCAACAATAGATATGAGACTTCTGTTGTTCGTCATCATGTACAACGTACCTTCTTTCTTTCCCCGAGCAACCACAAGTTATCCCTTTGTGATCTTCCACAGTCCATCGATGAAATTGATCATGTGACCCTTGTCATCTAGTTGCCCCACAGAAATCAGATTCCTCTTCAAACTCGGTACATGTATGACATTTAGTTGTTTCCACACAGACCCATTTGACAAACTGATTCGAACATCTCCTTTACTCACAATCTTCAAAGGTTCATCATCAACAAGAAAAACCTTACTGAAATCACCCTTGACATAGTTTTTCATGATTTCCTGATGTGACGTAGAGTGGAATAATACGCTTGAATCCAAAATCTAGGACTCTATAGGGCTGTTAACGCTGCAAACCATGGCATCGTGAATGTCTGCTGCCACTGTATCATTCGCAGAGTTTTGACCATTCTTGCCTTTCTTCGGTGCTTTACAATCTTTTTTGAGATGTCCCTTGTTTCCACAGTTCCAACAAGTGGCACTCCTTTAGACTTACTTCTCTTCTTGGATTTTGACCTTCCATGATTAGAGTTGTTGTCTATTATTCTTCTCCTCGTTTTTGTACTCAAAGCTGATCTCGATGATTCACTTGTTTCTCATCTTTGGATTTCTTCATTGAGAATCAAGTCCCGAACATCATCAAACTTCAGGCAAAGAGGACAAAAGAATAAATGCTCAAACTTCATCGTCAAACTCAATAGACACAGAGCTCAACTGAGTCGTTACTGTGTTGAAGTCATTGAAGTGATTTGCAACTGACCAACCTTCTCCCATCTTCAGGTTGAACAATTTTTGCATTAGATAAATCTTGTTGACTATAGTTAGCTTTCCGTATATGTCGGTCAAAGTCGCCATCAAACTCGCTGTTGTCTTTTCCTTTGCGATGTTGAAGGTGACGTTTCGCGATAGGGTTAATCTGATAACCCCCAAGGCATGTCTGTCAAGGAGTGCCCAGTCTGCCTCCTTCATGCCTTCTGGTTTCTCACCCCAGAGGGGTTGGTGCAGATTCTTCTAGTACAAATAGTCTTCAATTTGCTCCTTCCAGAATCCGAAGTCTGCACCAGTGAACTTTTCAATCTTGACTTTCCCGTCTTCTACCGCCATTGTTTTCCTCAACGAACCAAGCTCTAATACTAGTTGTTAGGGATTTCTAGTCAACAAACCCCCGACAAGACGCCGAGATAATCAATCACGAACACGAACAAGGAATAGGAACGAGAAACAATCACACAAAAAAAAACACACGATGTACGTGGTTCGGCAACTGTGCCTACATCCATGGATGCTACGAATTTTCACTATGATGATCAAAAAAACAAGTTACAAGAGTCTTAAGCTTATTTTTGTGCCTCTCACAAGTCTCTCCACAACTCTTATGCTGAATAATACAACATAACGATATACAAACTCTAGGTTAAAAAACGATCTGCACCGGCAGCACTCAAACGCCTTGCGAGCACCCAGGGAGCGCTAGCTACTGGACTGACAAGCGCTCAAGCGCCCAGCGAGCGCCAGTTTTTGGACAGGCTGGCACTCAAGCGCTATGCGAGCGTTAGCTTCTGAAACTCCATGCTCGGTGCTTATTAGGCTCCACACATCGCAACACAAGCCATTATATTACTTGGACCTTCACTAGACACTTCTTTGGAGTTCACCCCTAAAAGTTTATTTTCCATTTAATACCCACTTCGAGCTGTATAAATCCTATTTGTTGCAGAATGTCGAACAAGATTGTTTAGAGCACTACTGTTGCATAGCTTTGAATAAGTGCAACCTCTTCACTGGAAAGACATTGATTAATTAAATTATAATTCGTCCGTCCACTTCCATTATCAATTATTTTTCTCACTTTTGCATCCAATCCCAAAACAGGTGGGGAAAAGACTTTGAAAACCAAGAGGTAATGTAAATAGTAATATAGGAATTAGAAGAGACGTGTGAATATTAATTTTTAGGTAAAAAGTCACCAAAACCCAAAAATATAAAAAAGGAAAAAGAGAAAAGCCATATGGGCATCGAGGAAAATAGCCCAAAAGTCATGGCCCTTAAGTCGAAGAAGGAGAAAATAACAGAACCCTAAGGACAACGATACAGTTTCGACAATGCATTTTGCTTCGCTACTCAGCCTACTCTTGTTCGTCGTAGTTGTCTCAAGACTCTCAACTGTCAGTCTTTGCACGAACAATTGACGGTCCACGAAGCCGACCGCAATCTTCAGTCCATTCCACTCTCAGAACTTGTCCTGTACCCGTAACCGAACGCGAGAAGTATGCTGGAAGGCTGCTGTTGCTTCGGTGGCCGGAGCTCCGACGACATGGGCGGCGGAAAAGGAAGCTCCGATCTTGACCCCGTCCTACTGGTGTCGGGCATGGGTGGGTCCGTTTTGCACTCGAAGAGGAAGAAGTCCGGGTCTCAGACCCGGGTCTGGGTGCGGCTCCTCCTCGCCGATTTGGAGTTCAAGCAGAAACTCTGGTCCCTCTATAATCCACAGACAGGTGCATTTGCTGATTTCTTATGTTTCGGTTCTCTTTTGGCTTAGGAGAAAAAATAGTAAAAGAAAAAGAAATTTTTGACTGCTGTACATTTTCTTGTACTTTTTTTTTTTGATTCTGAAACAAGATAGCACAGAGAAAAAGAAAGAATCAACAAGCCAAACAGGTATGTTAGGCTGAATTGAGGGTACAAGTGTTGTGTGGTGCGGACTGCGGGGTGAGGAGCTGATTTCTTTGTTGATTCGAGTTTGTTGTTCCTAACTACTCAAAGATTTGGTATATTTTTTTCAGCTAAAGTTTTCTCACCAACCAAGGAAGCCCAAGCAAGTGCGTTTGCCTGATTTGATGGCCTTTTGTTTGCTTTTTTCTAATTTTTATTTTAAATAAATTTGGGGTTTGGTGTTGGAGGCGTGGAGGCTGATTTCTCATTACAACTCCAACACCACTCTCTAAAATAGAGAGCCAAAGTACAACAAAAGGAGACTATTTTGTTTTATGTGTATGTCCAACTGTACTCTATGTTTTAACTCACTACTCTACATTCAAACTAAGTTACAATTTTTTAAATAAAAGTACTTCTTGCACAAAATAAAAAGTTAATTACGTACCACGTCAATATCCTACTCACGACATTGATGGTGACCTGGTATTCTTGCAATGGTCATATTTTCAACATTCGTATTTTCACAATGGTCATATTTTCATTCGTTCAATTTTTTCAAAAGCCCATATCTTTACAACTTTCATATTTTCAAACAGTCATATTTCTGCAACAGTCCTATCCTATATTTATAACTGTCATTCCCATTTCACATGTTAAGAATAAAGAAACCCCAGGAATTTCTATCCTAGAACTAATGGTGAAATATCATCAACGTCCACAAGCAGCTCTTTTCAAAGTCAGTGAGAGGGTCTACATCCAAAAATATGGACACTCTACTATATCTCAAATATGGTGACTTGACTGTTCGACTACATGGTTTCCTGATTGATGAATTTCCCAGTTGTTTATCTGATGCCTTCATAAGTTCTCTTTTTAGTGTGTTATAGCAGCACATAATACATATGTGTAGTCTTAACCACATTAATTATTGGGTGTTTTAGGCCTAGACTGGCAATTATTCAACTTTTTGGAGGTTTTCCTTGCCTGTCTTATGTGACTAGGTCTCCCACAGTATCTTAGGAACTTCCTTGCGTTCTTTCCCCCCGACCCCTGCTCTGTGGAAGGAGAGGATGTTGGTCGAAGGGGTTGAGGTGTGGTATTTCTAATCACGGTGATTATGATTTAAAATTCCTAAGATGCTAATTGTGTTGGTTTTTTCTCTTCATTGATTGCAATTTTATATTTCATGTTTTGGTCTTCTTTGTCTGTGTTACTGTGTAACATGCTGTCTCCTGGGATGGAGGGTGGTGAAAGGAGGTGGTTGGAGGAGAGGGTGAGGATGGGATATTTCTAAGCATGAGGATTATTGAATATATAAATAATATAGTTATCACTGCCTTTAACAAATTAAGCTTTCTAAATGAGTTAGTGGCTAATAATCTAACATGGTATTAGAACAAACAATAGATCTTGTATTCGATCTTCCCATCTACTTGGTAATTAAGATACTTGCACTTGTTTGGCCGTTTATAGAAGAAAGCTTGAGCCTACATGTGAAGGGGCATGCTGATTATAAATAATGAAGCAACACTCTTAACATGTTAAACTTTTAGATAAATTAGTGGTTAATAATTTGATATGAATTTGATGAATTTTAATGTTCCTAATCCACATTAGGTCATGTTGCAAAATTCGTAAGTTCAAAATTACTATTATTTTCATCTTTCTCCAAAGTCAAACCCAAACCAAACCAAACCAAACTAAGTCTTATGTCCCAATTAGTTAGGATAGGTTACACAAATTTTTTTACGCCATTCTATTATCTTAAGGGCTATATGTTAAGTTCAATAAATTTATTTTCTTTCTCACTACAACATCATATATCAATGTAGAACTATTCCTCCTTTACTGTTTCCAATAAAGGTAATCTTATCAATTTTTTACTATTGCATATACTGGTTGACATTGTATGTGTTCAAACTAACTTCGTCTATTTTCTCTCAATTTATCATCGGTTGATGTGGCCCTTACTATTTATGAATCTTTCTATTCTTGATTTTATCTTTTCTAGTTTTCACACACATCCACATTAAGTCTTATCTCAGTAACACTCATTTTATTTACATGATGTTTCTAGACAATCTAACATTTTATCCCTTATAGCATCACTGATATAATATCAGTCCTATAAATTTTTTCTCTTAATTTTGAAGGTATTCTTCACTCATATAGTACACCAAAAGCACTCATTCACTTAGGCTAACCAACTTTAATACTGTGAGTTACATTACCTGCAATCTCTTCATATTTGTTAATAATTGAACTTAAATAACGAAAACATTCACTCTTGGTCTTGTGATTTTTTACTACCATTTTAATGATTTAAAATTTGAATTTGTTTTGGTTATTTATTGAGATGAAGTGGTCTTTGGGGGTTTTCAGGTTATACAGAATCATTGGATGCGAGCACTGAGGTTTTGGTCCCTGAAGATGATTATGGACTGTATGCCATTGATATTTTAGATCCATCTGGTGTAAGACTGTAATTCCCTTCAAGCTTTTCTTTTTTTAGTACATGAACAACTACTTCATATAGATGCAAGAGGAGAATTCCATGTTGACACTTTTAATGTTTGTGTAGATGAGAGAGAGCTTAAAGAAACTAGAGTTAGCTCTTTAGCTTGTACTGAGAGTTCAACACAAAACGATGTCAAACATTAAAGATGAGCAAGACTGGCCTTCTGCTACCCTGTTAGCTTTTATCTATAGATGTTGTTTTTATTGTCGTTCAAGATTAATATCATGATTGCTAACCTATTACTTGAACTGCCATTTTATCATAATGGGACTGATATTTGGAGCTACACTTCTAATTTCAAATCAGAAATTAAAAAAATAGATGGGAAAACTAGATATATACACATACAGTGGAACCATAACTTATATCTTTAAGGTCTAGGCTATACACTACCTTTTAAGTGTTGTGATGCTTGATATGTTACCAGTCATTCAATTTTATTTTCTTGGGGTAATTTCCTTGTAGTGTCGCTAATATTGTTATCCTTATCTGTCGCAAAAGTGACAGTGACCTCAGTTTAGATAAAGCAGGGTGTTTGAATTTGTTAGCAGATTCACCATGCTCCTTTATTACTGTTGCAAACAAATTGTTTTAAGATTAAATAAAAGCAAACACGCCGCTGAAGAGGAATTTTTAACATTTTGAATAGACAATTCCCAATTTTATTGTCTCTTGCTTAACTTTTTGTTTAACCTATTACATATATAAATGTTCTCTTTTTTCTGTTTTGTAACATTTGCGTCAATAATTTTATTTCTTTGTACGCCACCGGTTGATCGTTTTCGAAAGTCGAAACAACCTATCTAATTGTTGCATTTGGGCTCTTGTTTTCTATTTCAGATGAAAGATTTTAAAGTCAATTTTTTTACATAATCCTACAACTTCTAAAGCAACACAAGTTTTTCTTTAGTTCAATGAATGCGATAATGGTTAAAAATCTTCCTTTCATACATATTGTGACACATTTACTTATGTGCATTCTTGCACAGACACCTTTAGTTAAGAAAAAGAGAAACCTTCAAATGTTTTGTGAAAGAAAAGACAAATATTGTCTCCTTTTTTCAACTTTTTTATCCATTTAAGTTTGTAGGAAAACTTTCTAAACATGTTCTGTAACTTGTAAACAATTTTGAACATTACAATCGTTGAAGCAACTAATAAAAAAACCCCCACCATTGAAGCAAATATGAAAGCCATTGTGGGATTGTTATTCACTTCCTTCTCTTCCACAGTAATTCTTATTAAAAAAACAACTGAAAATATATAAAAACTTCTGACCACAGGGGTTAAAGAATAAAACCCCAATTTTGGTTTTAAAGAAATTCCTTTATGAGTTTGACATTGCGGAACTTTTATAGATAGACAATGATTGAATCCTTTCATCTCTCGAGTAAGAGCTGTAGTGATTTCTTATAGTATTAGAGGCAAAAAACTTGTGGGAAGAGATATGAATAGTAGTGTTTTTTAACCTTTAGGCCCCTATTTTTTTTTAATTTTATTTTTTGTACAAGGTTATTTATGTGCGAAAAAAAAAGTACATTAAGAAGCAAGGTATTTTTGATTACTATGCTCAATAGGCTATTGAATATTAATAAGATTTGAATTGCAAATAAGGTGATCCCCGTTCAATTTGCATAGTTTCATTAAGATTGCTCACCATATGAAATTTGACCTAGTGATTCGTGTAAAAAAAGGTTTGACCAGAATCAAACAATGGTTTTGATTTTAAATCCTAATATGCTACCACTGGATATTGGTACAATGCGGCATCCTGAAAGCTCTCATCTACATGTATCTAACTAAGCTCCATATTCACCAGGTGGTCTCTCCCATTCCTAAACATCCGTCCTATCAACTTAGAATCGCTTTCTTATATTCGTTTTCTGGGCAGTGAAAATTTATTGAGCCAAAAACCAACCTCTTAGGGCTTTGCATTGAGCAACTGCAATGCAATATTGTTGCCAAAAGAGCTTGATGGGGCTCCAAAAAATTTGGTTTTCTTAAGTATACCGCAAACAAGAGGAAAAGAATCCTGGTTTTTGCTCTGCATTTGGTTTTTTCAGACCCATCAAAGTTTTAGTTTTCCTTTGTGATGCTCTTGTGGCTAAAGATATTATATATTCCTTCGATTCTATTGCTCCAATGTGGGAAATTGTGAACGTTCCCTTGGTAATTTAAGTCCATAAAGTTGCTTCAGTAAGTGAACAAATTCTAAGTAAATGCAATGAAGTGTTTCCTTGTAGCAACATGTTAAGAATACTTTAGAGACGAACATAGAGGAGAAAGTGTAAGAGAGAACTGTTGTGGTGGTGAATGGGAGAGCAACCAGAGTTATGGTTAGCTCTCTTATCATTATTATTTATACAATGAGACCAATGTATAAAGTGTAATAATGCCCATAACTTAACGCTCCCTTAAATTGAGGTATAGATATTTTTCATACCCAACTTGCATATAATGGGGTGAAACATCTTACCACTAAGCTCTTTAATAAAAATATCTGCTAATTGATCTGCAGACTTCACAAATGGCATACAAATTAAACCCCTGCATAGTTTCTCTTTAATAAAATGTCAGTCAATCTCAGTATGCTTCATTCTGTCATGTTGTACTGGGTTATGAGCAATGTCGATGGAAGCTTTATTGTCACAACACAATTTTATAGATTTTTCACTTTAAAATCCCCAATTCTTCAATAGGATTTGGAGCCGTAGAAGTTTGCAAATGACATGTGTCATAGCTTTGCACTTAGCCTCAGCACTTGATATAGCTACCACTATCTGTTTTTTACTTCGCCAAGTAACTAAATTGCCTCCTACCAACGTGCAATATCTCAATGTAGACCGTCGATCATCAACTGAACTAGCCTAGTCTGCATCTGTGAAAGCTTCTAATTTTAATTGACCATGATTAGAAAACAGAAGTACTTTTCCAAGGGCAGGCTTAAGATACCGCAAAATGCGATAAACAGTATCAATATGTGCACTACGAGAATCGTTCATGAATTGACTGACAACCCTTGCAGCATAGGTAATATCAGGTTGAATATGAGATATATATATTAGTCTTTCCATGAGTCTATGAAATTTACCCTTGTTGGTAGGTTCTCTATCACCATTACTGAGGCGATGATTAGCCTCAACAGGGGAATCTGCTGATCGACAACCCAACATGCCAGTTTTTTTAGGAGATCAAGAATATATTTTCTTTGGGAAATGAAGATGCCGTTATCTGATATAGCTACCTCAATCCTAAGAAAATATCGTAATACCCTCAGATCATTCATCTCAAACTCTTTAGCTAGACTTTTCTTGAGATGAGATAGCTCTTCTGTATCATTCCCTATCACAACTATGTCATCAACATATACAATAAGGATTGTGATCTTATTATTACCACGCTTGATAAACATGGTATGGTCTACATGACTTTGACAGTATCCAAATCTTAGCATATCCTTGAAGAATCTTTCAAATCAGACTCTTGGAGATTGTTTGAGCTCGTATAAGGCTTTCTTCAATTTGCACAGTTTCCCTTTAGTTTCACGGGATGAGAAACCTAGTGATACATCTATGTACACTTTTTCCTCTAAGTCCCTATGTAGTAATGCATTCTTCACATCCAACTGTTGGAGAGGCCAACCATAGTAGTAGCACAAGACAAGAGTACACGAACTGAATTCATTTTTGCTACCGGAGCAAAATTCTTCTGATAATCAATACCATAAGTCTGGGTAAAGCTCTTAGCAACTAATCTTGCCTTTAATCTTTCAACTGACCCTTATGCCTTGTGTTTGATGGTAAATATCCATTTACATTCAATTGGTTTCTTCCCTTTTGGAAGAGAGATTAACTCTTAGGTACCTTTCTTTTTTAAAGCTGTTATCTTTTCAATCATAACCTTTTTTCACTTAGAGTCCACAATTGCTTCCTTTCAACCCTGCATGATTGATATAGAGGACAAAAACGAGGCAAAAGCACGATATGGATTTGATAATGAATCATATAAGATAAATTGTGAAACTGAATGTTGAGCACATGTCCTAACGCCTTTTCGAAGGGCAATAGGTAAGTCACAAGTATCAAGGTCAACAACAGAAGATTCATTAGCAGATGAACAGTAGAGGAAACTGAAACATGGGGCGAAGATAGCAATTGGCAAGGTGGTAGTGGCAGACGAGCAATTTGATCCTTCTGACGTTGAGAATAAGTACGCATATCAGTTCTATCTAATCTTTCAGCAACATCCTGCTTTGTTTTTCTCTCACTCGACTATTCCTTCTCCCCTTTAGTAGGAATAAGCTCATGTTGTGTAAGATTGGGAAAGACTAACCTGTGAGACTCCTATTAGGATGAATTTATGTATCCGATGGCAGCATCTCTTCCAATTTATGTCTCTCTTTGAAGAGATGTCTTAGATGGGCGAAAAAAGGACACAGTCTCCCAAAACATCCATAATAACAAACACTTTATGAGTGGTAGGAGAGCAGCATTTATAGCCTTTTTGGGTAGTAGAGTAGCCAATGAAGTACATTTAACAGCCTTAGAGTAGTCCAATTTGCCACCCGGGTGTTTAGGTGCATAAACAAAACAAATACACCTGAAATTCCTTAGTGAAAGAGAAGAAAGAGATGGAGTCGTGGGAAGAAGTTCCAAAGGGGTTTTGAATTGAAAGATACTAATTGATATGATAGGCAGCAGTGAGGACAACCTCACTCCAGAACGACTTG
This sequence comes from Heliamphora exappendiculata, assembly GCA_034768845.1. Lineage (NCBI taxonomy): Eukaryota > Viridiplantae > Streptophyta > Magnoliopsida > Ericales > Sarraceniaceae > Heliamphora > Heliamphora exappendiculata. Next base: position 42,122 of record JAOTRH010006881.1, read on the forward strand.
GGAACATGCATAGTGAAGAGAAGTGAACGGGCAAACCTCGAGAAGGTGACGATTTTTGCATTCCGCAACTCTATTTTGTCTAGGAGTGCGTACATAACTTGTCTGGAATAGAATACCATGAGCCTCTAGATATGCGCAAAAACCTCCATCAAGATACTTAGTCCTATTATCAGTATGAAGAATCTTGATGTTGGCATCAAATTGAGTACGCACCATGCAGTGAAAATTTTAGAAACATAACAAAACTTCACTCTTAGCACAGAGTAAATAAACCCAAGTGACATGAGCATAACAGTCAATAAGGTCATAAACTATCGATAATCAGAAATAGAAATAGAAGTAACATGTAAAGGGCCCCAAGCATCAAAATGGATAATGATAAACAGAAAATCACTGTGTTTATTAACTGAAGGGTAAACTGACCGTTTATGTTTGGCAAGTTCACAAGCTTCACAACAAAAGGTACTTTTACAACAATGTTTAACTAAAGAAGGAAAAAGTCTCTCTAAAACTCCAAAAGAAGGATGCCCCAAATGACGATACCAGATACAGTTGCAAAAGTGAAGTTCCTGTATCGGTGTGGAGAGCCTGGCCAAATGGTGAAGGTGAAAGAGAAGAGGAAGACATAACATCTAGTAAGTATAATCCACCATGCACACTACCACTGCCAATTGTTCTTCCCATCACCAGTTCTTGAGAAACACAATGAGTGGGAAAAATGTTACAGAACAATTTAATGAACTTGTATGATAAGTAATAGATAAGAGATTAGTACAAAAATTGGGAACATGGAAGACACACGAGAGAGAAACTGTAGAAGAGCAATGGATAGAACCTTGGCCAAATATAGATGATAAAGATCCATCGGCTATGTAAATCTTATCTTTACCAGAACAAGTAGAATAAGAAGAAAATAAGGTGGAAGACCCGTCATATGATCAGTGGCACCTGAGTCAATGATCCAAGGACTATGAGAGGCAACAACAGTAAGTGCGTAAGGGGGTATATCTGAGTGAGTGAAGTTAGAAGAGGAAGTGGAGGTAGTAGAATGATAGATGTCTACACGAGCTATCGGGTGCCTGAGAATAGTCAACTCAATATCAGAGAGAGGGCCGGTCTCAACAGATGGGCCGGCAGAGGTATGAGTGTGGGAGCGTATAGGTCTACTATGTCTGCCACCACGGCCATCTCCACATCCTGGAGGGAGACGATCATGTAACTTCCAACAGTGGTCGATAGTATGACGGGACTTACCACAATACTCATAGCTTAACTGATCTTGAGTTACTGATCCACTCTTCTCCCCAGATCTAGAATGAGTAGGCTGGCCTGGTTGGTGAGGGACTTGACAGTTAACACAGAACGTTCTTGACTAGAAGGAGGAACCATTGCCTGACGCCGACTCTTTTCCTACCAAACATAAGCATACTCTTGCCTCAAAGTAGGAAACAGATCTCGACCCAGAGTCTGAACACAGATTGGATCATATTCAACATTTATACTGCCAAGAAAATCATAAACCGCTCATTTTCCACCATCTTCTGAAAGGCAGTAGCATTAGTAGTACAAATAGCTTGAAAATCTTGATAATAATCTACTCGTTCCACAAACTAGTCAACTCGGAGAAATATTGAGCTAGGACTGGTCTTTTTTATCTAAGCCATGGAACTTCTTTCGTAGTTCATAGAGTTGAGTATTATTGCCACTTTGAGTGTAAGTCTAAGAGACAGCGGACCAAATCTTGTGAGCCATATCGAACAATAAAAAGCCGCGACTGATGGAGGGTTGCATAGAATGTAATAACCAGGACATGACAAGAGCAATTTTCTTTATCCATCGAGTGCGAGAAGGCCGAGCAATTGTTGGCTATTTAGTTTTTTTAGTAATATACTCAGATACACCGCGAGCAGCAATGGCTAAGTTACAAGCACGAGACCAAATCAAATAATTCCTACCATCCGATTTCATCGGGCAAGTCTAAAGAGATGGGCTGTCAGTAGGAGTCTCAAATTGAGGCAGTTCGGTATCCTCAAGTCCACCAGAAGGTTTTTCAGTATTAGACATGGGGAAGTGCATAAACACCTAAGGAGGACCAACCAACACTAATTCGAACAAGAGGAAGCCGACCAGTCGTGCAAAAGTGTGCAAACCCTAGTTGCGACACTGAAGCTGAGAAAAAATCCTTAGTCATGCTCTAAAATCAACTCAAGATCAACAATATAGGTGATTTAGGCCTTGGAGACCCCTAATCGGCACCCATTGATGGTCGGAAGAATACCCATCGATTAAAGCTGAAAGAGTTCCAACCAAGGATTTGCAAAGAACAACTTGTTGACATCGAAAATAAGAAAAAAAATTCGAGAAAAATATCAAACAATCGAGAACAAGAAGGGAAAAATCATGGATCTATAGATCAGGACTAGTTGATCATCAAGGAAGATTTTATTTTATTGTTATTATTTTTAAAATTTTTACAATCACAAACTCAGAAAAGAAAAAAGAAAAAAAGCTGTTAGAAAATGGGCCCAACAATGTATATCTAGTTATCCAACACTCCCCCTCATATGCTATCCTGTCTTACACGTGGAGAAACGAGCAAACTGAACAGGTGCACTAACACACAGAGTGCACAATAATAAATATAACAGGGAAACACATTACGAGACTTGAACCCAAGACCTCATGGAACTAGAGCTTTGATATCATATTAAGAATATTGTAGTGACGAAAAGAGAGGAGAAAGAGTGAGAGAAAATTGCTGTGATGGTGAATGGGAGAGCAACCAAAATTAGGACTAGCTCTCTTCTCACTATTATTTATATAATGAGATCAACATTCAAAGTACTATAATGTCCCTAACTTAACACAACACAGAATGGTCAATACGGAGGTCTTCCAAGCTAATTCTCAAGTCATAATTTCAACAATGATTCCCAAGATCCAAGCTTCGGTTATTCTCGTGGAGAAGAGTTTAATTTGACTCGTTATTTGCTAATGATAGTAGTGTTTAGAGCAAACATCTACTTAGAAACTTGTTTCTCATAAAATTTGTTGTTGCTACTAATCTATTTTTGCTTATTTTGAGAAGAGTCAAATTTGACTTGTTATTAGATAATTATAGTAAGTTTTTAGAGGGAACATCTACTTATTTACTTGTTCCTCATAAATCTTCTTGTCGCTATTTATCTACTTTTGCTTTTAGCTTATCTGAGAAAATATATTGTCTTACATGTACCTTTTGGTTTTTAAATTTCAGTTTGTGAAATTTATACATTTAACCGAAGTATACCATTTTCATGATATGATCAATATGCTAATTGGATGCGGGTATAAGAAAGGAACCACATTGTTCGGATATGGTTATGACTTCAGGCAAAGTATCAGGTTGCTCATTTTCGAATGTTGAATTTGTTGCTTCAATTTTGAGTACTTACTGTTTATAATTAAATGGTCCTAAGATTTGATTTTCATTTTTTTCTGCAGAATTGACAAGTTAATGGATGGCCTTGAAGAAAAGTTGAAAATTGCATACCAAGCTTCTGGTGGAAAAAAAGTCAATATAATCTCACATTCAATGGGTGGATTGCTAGTCACGTGTTTCATGTCTCTCCATAATGATGTGCGCAAATTTTCTCCTGGTGGCTTGTTGAATTAATTGCTAAGGAAATATGTGGAATATATAGAATACTTGTTTTCCATGAGAGACATCAGTAATGATGTAATGCTTTGTCCGGCAGGTGTTTTCCAATTATGTAAATAAGTGGATCTGCATTGCTTGCCCTTTTCAAGGTTATTTTTTCAACACTGCACGATTGCTTTTATAGATTTTGTACTTAGTCTTTATTGAAAATGTTGTTTGACTAATTCCAGGAAGATTACCTTAGGTTATGACTCGAAATAATAGAAGATTATGATAGACCAGTGGTAATGGTCACATGAAAGAGGCTTTACTGTTGGGTGCCCCAAAATGATATGATTTCTCTTGTTATTATGTCGACACTCAGATAATTTTTGGTTAAGTGGAACGAATGAAACAATAGGAGAATGCTACATGCTGTGAAACGATTTTGACCTAGATGAAAAATCAGAATTAATGATGTCGAATTGTTGATTTGTGTTTCTAAGTTACTGTTAAGTTAAGGGTATTATTGTATTTTTAGTATTTCTTGGTCTTATTATAAATAACAAGTGATAGGGTGTAAACCCTATATTTTTTGCGCTTTCATTCATTGTTATTCTTATTATCTCTTTTTCTCTTTTTCTCTCCCACTCTCAGCAATAATTCTAACATGGTATTAAAAAAACTTCCTTGATGATCGTCTGGTTCCCAAATCTCGATTTATGATTTTTCCCAAAATTTTTCATGATTGTTTCATAGTTTTCTCCAAATTTTAAATTTTTCGGCGTCGCTAAGTTTTCACCTGCATCTTGCGATTGCGCCATTTTTTGCTTCAATTGATGCTAACTCAGTGTGTAAGAGGCTCCAATCAACCCTCTTCGATGTTTTGGGTTGATATCAAGCTCGGGTGAAGTCTTTTGTCGATTCGGTTGTTCGTGCCTGGTTGTTTTTTGCTCGACTTTGTCTTTTTTGGCTATGTTTCGTCTACTTCAAAGGGTTTCGGTTCATGTCAGGGTTCACCACTATTAATTGAAGCCCCTGGGTGTTTGGTTGCAGATTCCAGTCATTTCTTAGCGCTTTTTTCGGCTTTGCTGCGATTGGTATGAGATTCTGGACTTTATTGGTACCCTAGTGGTTCGGGTCTACTTGGTTTGCATTTGTTTACAGTCCATTACTCCCATCCGTTTCATTCTACTTGTTCTTGATTTTCCATAGCCATGTCTGATACAAGAAAGCATTTTGGTAGTCATGAAAACACTGGATTGCTTGTTCAGGGACTCCTACTGATAATCCGTCCCTTCAGATTAGTCCTGTCAAGCTGGATGGTAGCAATTATTTAATTTGGTTTCGTTCCTGCAGTTTAGCCATCGCTGCTCGCGGTATGTCTGGGTGTATCACTGGTGAAACCAAACAATCAATAATCGTTGGTTCTTCTCGCACACGCTGGTTAGAGGAAAATGCCCTTGTTATGTCCTGGTTATTACACTCTATGCAACCCTCCATTAGTCGTAGTTTTTTATTTCTGGATACTGTACATCAGAGTTGGTTCGCTGCTGCTCAGACTTATTCACAGATTGGCAATAATGCTCAGTTGTATGAGTTGAGGAAGAAACTCCGTGAGTTAAAACAGAGAGACCATTGACTCAGTATTATGTTGAGTTGACTACCTTGTGGGGTGAGATTGATTATCATTAGGACTTCCATGCTGTTTGTACTACTGATGTTGCTGCTGCTCTTCAGAAGATGGTAGAGAAGGAGCAGGTATATGACTTTCTTGTCGGCCTCCATGTTGACTATTATCCGATCCGTGTTCAGATTTTAGGTCGCGATTCATTTCCCACCTTGTGACAAGCATACGCCTATGTCCAGCAAGAAGAGAGCCGTCGTCATGTTATGGTTCCTATTTTCAGTCAGGAACGATCTGTGTTAACTGTCACGTCTCTTCATCGCACCGGCCAGCCTAGTCATATTAAGTCTGGGGAGAAGAATGGCTATGTCGCCCGTGATCAGCTGTATTGTGAATATTATGGTAAATCTCGTCATGATATTGACCATTGTTGGAAGTGACATGGTCGTCTTACTCCACGACGTGGCGGTGGACGCGGTGGTGGGCCTAGTGGACCTGTTTGCTCCCACGCTTATCTCTCTGAGATCCCTATTAGCACATCTGGTGAGACTGGCCCTCTTTTTGAGGCAGAGTTGACTACTCTCAGGCGCCTGATGACTCGGGTTGAAATTATCTCTTCCACTGCCTCTCCTTCCTCTTCCAACTTTGCTCATTCAGGTATATCTCCTATTGCACTTAGTGCAATCGTCTCTCTTACTCCCTAGATCATTGACTTCAGTGCCACTGATCATATGATTGTCTCTTCTATTTTATTTTTCTTCTTATTCCACTTGTTCTGGTCAAGATAAGGTTAGAATAGCCGATGGTTCTTTATCATCTATTTATGGCAATGGTTCTATTACGTACTCCTCTCTACTTTCACTATCCTCTGTCTTTCATGTTTTCAATTTTTTTACTAACCTTTTATCTGTTAGTCGTCTTACCAGTTCCTTAAACTGTTTTGTAACTTTTTTTTCTACTCATCGTGTATTTCAGGAACTGGAGATGGGGAGAATGATTGGCAGTGGTAGTGCACATGGCGGCCTGTACTTACTGAATGTTCCGTCCTTTGCTTCCCTGGATGTTACGTCCTCGGTTTCTGTTCCACCTTCACCGTCTGACCAGGCTCTCTATACTGATATTGGAATCCTCCATCTACAATTACTTCAGTGGTATCGCCGTTCGGGATATTCTTCTTTTGGCATTTTAGAGATACATTTTCCTTCTTTAGTTAAACATTGTTCTAGAAATGATTTTTTGTGTGAGGCTTGTGAACTTGCAAAACATAAACGTTTTGTTTATCTTTCAGTTAATAAATGCAGTGTTTTCCCTTTCATTATTATTCATTCTGATGTGTGGGGTCCCTCACCTATTACTTCTATTTCTGGTTATCGATAGTTTGTGACATTTATTGACTATTATTCCCGTGTTATTTGGGTTTATTTGTTTCGCACTAAAAATGAAGTCTTTCCCTGTTTTCAAAATTTTCACTGCATGGTCTGCAACCAGTTTGATGCCAACATCAAGATTCTCCGAATTGATAATGGGACTGAGTTTTTTTATGGTGGTTTTTGTGCCTATTTAGAGGCTCATGGTATTCTTTTCTAGACCAGTTGTGTACGTGCACTTGAACAAAATGGAGTTGCTGAACGCAAAAATTGTTATCTTCTTGAGGTTGCTCGTTCATTTCTTATTTCTATGCATGTTCCCAAGTTTTTTTGAAGTGAGGCAGTTCTTACTGTGGTTTATCTTATCAATCGTTTACCTTCTAGTGTTCTTTAGTTCAAAATATCTTTGAAGCTTATTCCCGAGTCTTCTCTTGTCTCCTATTCACCAAAAATCCAGGGTGGAAGACTGGACTCCAAGGCTATCAAATGTGTCTTTATTGGCTATTCTGTTACCTAAAAGGGTTATAAATGCTATGATCCGATCACCCGCAAAAGCTTTGTCAGTATGGATGTTACCTTTTGGGAGTTCGCGTCTTTTTTTCACTCTCCTTAGACATCTCTTCAGAGGGAGGTCTCTAGCCTAGAAGAGATGTTACCATTGGATACACAGACTCAGGAGTCTCGCGGTTTGGTTTTCCTGAATCTTTGCTAGTTCTTGCTCCTGGTGAAGGAACGAAACCCAGTAAGGATAGAACTGGACAAGATATTGGTGGGCGATTAGACAAAAAGGATCTGCAGACCTATTATTGACGCTGGAAAGATCAAACGACTCGTGTGCCACTACCATTTTGTCAGTTATTACCTCCATCCTCCAGTTCAAATTCTCACGCTGAACCACCTGGTAATGAATCATTCGTTGTTGATCTTAATACTTCTAATTACCAATCATTCTTCGCAAAGGCTTTAGGACATGTACTCAAGACCCAATTTCTCATTTTGTCTCATATAATTCTTTATCAGTCCCGTATCGTGCTTTTGTCTCTTCCTTGTTCTCTACATTGATTCCATAAGGTTGGAAGAAAGCCAATGAAGATCCTAAGTGGAAGAAGACTATGATTGAGGAGGTGACATCCTTAAAAAAGAACGGTACTTGAGAGTTAGTCTCTCTTTCAAAAGAGAAGACAGCAGTTGGGTGTAAATGGATTTTTACAGTAAAGCACAAGGCAGATGGATCAATTGAGATATTCAAAGCAAGACTAGTTGCTAAAGGCTTTACCTAAACTTATGGTATTGACTATCAGGAGACTTTTGCTCCAGTAGCTAAAATGAACTCAGTTCGGGTGCTCTTATCTTGTGCCGCTAATATGGGTTGGCCTCTTCATCAATTGGATGTGAAGAATGCATTTCTTCATGTAGATCTAAAAGAAGAGGTATATATGGATGTATCACTTGAATTCTCATTTCGTAAAACTGAAGGGAAGGTGTGCAAATTGAAGAAGGCCTTATATGGACTAAAATAGTCTTCTCGAGCGTGGTTTGATCGATTTTTTAAGGCCATGCTAAGATTTGGGTACCGACAGAGTCAAGCAGACCATACTATGTTTATCAAGCAAGGCAATAATAAAATTACTATTCTTATTGTATATGTTGATGACATAGTTGTGACATGTAATGATTTTGAGGAGGCATCTCGTCTTAAGGCAAATTTAGCAAAAGAATTTAAGATGAAAGATCTGGGGGCACTACGATATTTTCTTGGAATTGAGGTGGCTAGATCAGATAATGGGATTTTCATTTCTCAAAGAAAGTATATTTTTGACCTTCTAAATGAAGCTGGTATGATGGGTTGTCGACCTGCAGATTCACCTATTGAGGCTAATCATCGTCTCAATAGTGGTGATGGAGAGCTTGTCGACAAGGGCCAATTTTAGTGGTTTGTAGGGAGATTAATATACCTATCTCACACCAGACCTGATATTGTATATGCTGTGGGGGTTGCCAGTTAATTTATGCACGATCCTCGTAGTGTACATTTTGACGCTGCTTATCGTATTTTACGATATCTTAAGTCTGCCCTTGGCAAATGGCTCTTATTCTCTCGTCACGGTCATTTGGCATTAGAAGCTTTCACAGGTGCAGATTGGGCTGGTTCAATTGATGATAAACAATCTACATCTGGGTATTGCACATTTGTAGGGGGTAACCTGGTTATTTGGCGCAGTAAAAAGCAAACAGTGGTAGCTCGGATCAAGTGCAGAGGCTGAGTATAGGGCTATGACATATGGTATCTGTGAACTCATTTGGTTCAAAGTACTATTAAAGGATTTGGGTATTGAGTGCGACAAACCTATGAAGTTGTATTGTGACAACAAGGCTGCCATTAAAATTGTTCATAACCCTGTCCAGTATAACAGAACGAAGCATATAGAGTTGATCGACAATTCATCAAGGAGAAGTTGTGTCAAGAATCAATTTGTATGCCTTTTGTGAAATTTGCAGATCAATTAGTAGATATTTTACTAAAGGGTTTAATAGTAAAATGTTTCAACCCATTGTACATATGCAAGTTGGGCATGAGAAATATCTATGCATTAACTTGAGGGGGAGTGTTAAGTTAAGGGTATTATTGTAATTTTAGTATTTTTTTGTTTTATTATAAATAACAAGTGATAAGGTGTAAACCATATGTTTGAGTGGTTTCATTCATTGTTATTCTCATTATTTCTCTTTCTTCTTTTCTCTTTCACTTTTTGCAATAATTCTAACAATTACTTAGAGATTGAGTGCATTACTTGCATTCTGGTTGTAAATTTACCTTTGGTCCATATTCTCTTCATACAAAAATTATGGAGTAGGTCTGTCATAATGACACAGGCTCTTCTAATAGCACGAAGATAAACAATCAGGACTTTTGCCCACCCTATACTCACTCTGGCCACTCAATTTTTATTTTTGTTTTTTGCTTGGGTGCTACATGCTTTTGCTTGTTTTGTATCTTCAGTTTAACCTCAACCATCAATGTTCTAGTACCTCAATCAAGAGCATATCACGCAGTAGGATCTTTGCGTACTATGCGTTCCCTATCTCTTGAGAACTAGGAGATATTGATTTCAAGACTTTAATGGGTATCAGAAGAATCAGTCAATCTGTAGCGAAAATTGTTAACCGTGCTCGTGAATTTTTTTTAAGCGTTAGCAAATGACATAATCTCATAGGTAAGCATATTCTAGTCTTATTTAGTACAAATTAAATGTTTATAATTTCTTTTAATTAATATTTTGACAACTAAAACATATTTTTAATTAATATTACTTAATATATAATTACTTATAATAACTTTCATAAAATTAAATAATTAATATTATCTAACTAGATAATAAATATATTAATTATAAATATTAAATAATTATAACTAAATGATAGTTACTTAACATAGAACTACGTACAAGTTCTCTCATGAAGTTAAATAATTAATATTATAGACCTAGAATTAAATATATAATTTGCATTGTGCTCTTGCAGTGCTTGAGATTGTGCTATGAGGTGATACATATTTTGAGAGAAACTCTAAATACACAAACATTTATGTTAGGTACACTCATTGAATTTATTAACAAACTTGTATATCATGCCTAAATACTTGTACAAGTGGGTGACCTTATTAGTAATTTAAATCTATTTAGAAGTTCCCATATTTTGAATCAAAATTGTTAAAAAAATGCTTCTGCAATATACCATATCGAACAAGAAGTAGCCCATTCGAAATTCAAGATTGCGCTTCGCAATAGGATGAATATGGATTTTAAATCGAAGATAACCACAAACCGTGAAATTAATTTCTCAAGATTGATTTCAATTGCAAAATTAATATCTAGGATCGAATACCCATATCGACCCAAATGAAGACCCAAATCTATAATAATCGAAGATGGTTCAACAAAATTGCAAGTCTAACAACCCAAATATAAGCTCCTTGATGATAGATCGATGTTTGTTCTGTCAAATTGAAATTACTTGATGCCATATCAAACTCTCTCACCTAGCTTTTAAGACGAAGATAGAATTCTAGAGAGAAAAATAAAGCCAAATTATTAAGTTGTCTCGGGTTAGGTAGTAGGATTATCGATCGATACGGACCGATACAGCGTTGACAAGCGATACGTATCGTTTGTTTTGGTTGATACTCTAGGTATTTTCTACCACTTCGATACCAGAGTGTGTATCTGAATCGTATACCTAAGATATAGTTATATAACGACCGATACGTAATGGTATCGGATACATAACTATATCGGCGATATTTAAAACTATCATTGAGTTCCAATAAATAGAAAGGTACTGAGTTATAATAAATAGGGAATCATTTTATTAATGCAAAAATGATGATCATGAATAAAAACAGATTCATATGTGAGCGTATACTATAATATTTGTATTGCTCCGAGAAAGGAGTTCCATAGCCAACTACCCCAAATTAAACTAAATAAAGTCAATTATAATTACGAGAGAGAAAAAGAAGAAAAATATAAGAGATTAGAAAAATTGGGAAAAATGAAGTGTCGTAAAGAATGAGTTCAATTTAGAGTTTCTCTCCCTAACCATTGATATTTATATAAAATAGAGTCCAAAATTACACTAACACTCTTAAGAGGAATAACTTATAACATAACAGTCCCGCCCAAGTTAGTGCATAGATATCTCTAATACCTAACTTGCATACAATTAGATGGAAAACCTTACTAACCTCTTTAGTGAATACATAACCTAATTGGTTTTTTGAATTCAGGGCTTACAAATGAAACCTTGCACAGTTTCTCCTTAGTAAAGTGTGTGTCAATCCCTATATACTTAGGCCAGTAATGTTGCACTAGGTTGTGAGCAATGCTGATTGCAGCCTTATTTTCACTATATAGTTTTATAGGTCCATCACCATGAATTCTCAAATCCTTCGGCAACACTTGGATCCACATGAGTTCACAGATACCAAGAGCATAACCCTAAACTCGGCCTTTGCATTAGATCTAACCACCATTATTTGCCTTTTACTTCTCTAAGTAACTAGATTCACTACTACAAAAGTACAATTGTTTGAAGTATGTTCTCTATTGGAACTTGAGTCATCCTAGTTTGTATTCATGAAAGCTACTAATCTCAAATATATATGATTGGAGAACTTTCTTTTCCTAGAGCAGGCTTGAGGTATATCAAAATATGGTAAACAACATCAACGTACATTGTATAGGGGTCATGCATAAACTGAAAATCCATATGACATATGTAATATCAAGTATGGGGTGAGATAAGTCTATTAGTCTTTTCACAAGTCTCTGCATTCTTTTCTTATCTACAGACTCCCCATCATCACCACTATGTCAATTGGGAGATAAAAATATATTAGTCTTTTACAACCCTGTCTCATGTAGAAGATCAAGAATATACTTCCTTTGGAAGATAAAAATGCCCTTATCGCAACCTTAAAAGTACTTTAACAATCCAAAATTCTTCTTATCAAATTCTTTAGCTAGAGTCCTAGGCGTGCTTTGAGATGGGACACCTCTTCTGCATCATTGCTTGCCATTATTAGGTCATTAACATATACAATAAAAGATAATGATCCTACGATCCTATCATTACCTTACTTAATGAACATGGTATGATGTACACGACTCTGTTTATAGGCTCCATTAGTCTACTTTAGTCCATTTGGAGCCTTTTTCAAATGACCAACCTTCCTTTCAATTGCATGAGATGAAAAACCTAGCATAGCATTCATATACACTTCTTTTTCCAAGTTCCCATGAAGGAATGGTTTTTTCCCTTCCAACTACTAAAGAGGCTAACATAATTTAGGAACATAGGAGAGAAGCATCCAAGCAATATCATCTTCGATACGGGAGCAAAGTTTTCCTAATAGTCGATACCATATGTCTGTTAAAGCCCTTAGTAGTCAGTCTTGTGTTAAATCATTCAATTACCCTTTCTATTTTCTGCTTTACTATTGCTAGTGTGTAGTACTTGAAGTGGTGGAGTCCGGGTGGAGTGGATGACAATGGCCAGAGGCTACCAGAGGTGGAGGAAGTGAGTGATCAAGGCAGGCTTAGAGAGATAGAAGGTAGTAGTTGAGAGGTTAGCCAGAGAAGTAGGAGATGAACTATTTGAAGGATGTTTTTTCAAGAGCTAAGAACCAGCCCCTGTTTATAGATGTAGCCAGAGAAGAGGTTAACTCACTTGATCCAAGTGGCCCTTACTCCTTGGCTTGATGGATGGGATGCTATAGATCCTTTGTACTCTACTTTGAGGTCTTATGCTTCAAGGTCTATATTATCGGAGTTATATAGAGGTATTAGGTATGATGTGGGGAAGCGTGTCATGCAAGCGGTAGGTATGATACAGGCTCTGAGATGTCAGGTATCTTTTAGTGTTCTTCCTTTGGTCCCCAGCTGGGATGCCTAGGCCCTTCTTGTTAGGTTAGGAGATCATGTTCATGTTGGAGGAGTAAATGATGCATCGGAAGCAAGCACAACACTCTGAATGTTTGCAACTAGCTTGGAGGCGAGATAGTTCCCTCTAGGAGGCAAGGAGAAATCACTCGCTTGTGTGCAGTGATGTGAATATTTTTGAGGTGCCCTAAGGTAGAGAGATGGTCCAGATACCCACAATTATGAGTAACTCTTGACATCCCACTGTTTATTTCTCTTCTGAAAGAGATACTAACTCTTAGGTGTTATTCTTTTTTAGAGTCGTCTTCTGCTCTACCATAGCTTTGTCTCACTTTAGAGTTTGTAACAACTTTCTTCCAACTTTGTAGTAAATACATTGGACATTGAAGAAACAAAAGCAGAATATGAAGGAGATCAGGAGTTATCTTAACTCCTTTTCTAAGTGCAGTGCAATAGGGATATTACAGTTATCCGAGCAACAACTAGAGATTTATTACTCGATGGATCAAGAGAGGGCGAGCTATCTCAATAAGATAGAAATTCCTGCGATCAACTACTTCATTTTGTTCAAGAGTGTGAATGCAACTTATCTTAAAAAAAGTGCTATTATCCTCCTGGGTACGCCATGGCCAAAGACGTACTTTAGCACGCGTGTGCACATGAGGACCACGCCTTGGGCACGAAACTGACCCTTGGTGTTGAGCGGGGGTATGAGGCACCCCATGGCTATCTGAGGCGTGGTCCTCATGTGCACACGTTCTGTTTATCTTTCAGTTAATAAACGCAGTGTTTTTCCTTTTACTATTATTCATTCTGATGTGTAGGTTCCCTCACCTATTACTTTTATTTCTGGTTATTGGTGGTTTGTGACGTTTATTGACTGTCATTCTCGTGTTACTTGGATTTATTTGCTTCGCACTAAAAATGAAGTCTTTCCCTATTTTCAAAATTTTCATCGTATGGTCCGCAACCAGTTTGATGCCAACAGCAAGATTCTCCGGACTGAGTTTCTTGATAGTGGTTTTTGTGCCTATCTAGTGGCTCTCGGTATTTTTTTCCAGACCAGTTGTGTATGCACTCCTGAACAAAATGGAGTTGCTGAACGCAAAAATCGTTATCTTCTTGAGGTTGCTCGTTCCCTTCTTATTTCTATCCATGTTCCCAAGTTTTTTTAGAGTGAAGTAGTTCTTATTACGGCTTATCTTATCAATCGTTTACCTTCTAGTGTTCTTCAGTTCAAAACTCCTTTGGAGCTTTTTCTCGGGTCTTCTCCTCTCTCCTCTCTTCCATGCCGGATTTTTGGTTGCACTTGCTTTGTTCATGCACTAAAACACCCCGATGGAAAATTGGACTCTAAGGCTATCAAATGTCTTTATTAGCTATTCTGCTACCCAAAAGGGTTATAAATGCTATTATCCGGTCACCCGCAAAAGTTTTGTCAGTATAGATGTTACTTTTTGGGAGTTTGTTCCTTTTTTTCACTCTCAGTCATCTCTTTAGGGGGAGGCCTCTAGCCTAGAAGAGATGTTACCATTAGATACACAGACTCAGGAGTCTCAAGGTTTGGTTTTTCTGAATCTTACTTCGCCAGTTCTTGCTCCTGGTGAAGGGGAGACGGAACCCAGTAAGGATGAAACTGAAAAGGATGTTGGTGGACGATTAGACAAAAAGGATCTGTATGCCTATACTCGATGCTCGAAAGATCAAACAACTCGTGTGCCACTACCATCTTGCCAGTTGTTACCTTCATCCTCCAGTTCAAATTTTCACACTAAACCACCTGGTAATGAGTCATCTGTTTGCTGATCTTAATACTTCTAATTTACCTATCGCTTTTCGCAAAGGCCTTAGGACATGTACTCAAGACTCAATTTCTCATTTTGTCTCATATAATTCTTTATCATCCCCATATCGTGCTTTTGTCTCTTCCTTGTCCTCTATATTGATTCCACAGGGTTGGAAGAAAACCATTGAGAATCTTAAGTGGAAGAAGGCTATGGTTGAGGAGATAATAGCATTGAAAAGGAACGGTACTTGGGAGTTAGTTTCTCTTTCAAAAGAAAATAAGGCAGTTGGGTGTAAATGGATTTTTACAGTAAAGCACAAGTCAGATGGATTAGTTGAGAGACTCAAAACAATGCTAGTTGCTAAAGGCTTCACCCAAACTTATGGTATTGACTATCAGAAAACTTTTGCTCCAGTAGCCAAAATGAACTAAGTTCGGGTACTCTTATCTTGTGCCGCTAATATGGGTTGGCCTCTCCAGCAGTTGGAT
>JAOTRH010006882.1:3540-14842 GCA_034768845.1 Heliamphora exappendiculata
ACCAAAATTCTGATACCACTTGTTGTGCAAAAAAATAAATCTAAAACAATTATAAACAAACCACAAAGAGACAAAATTTACGTGGTTCGACAATTTACCTACGTCTACAGGTAGAAAATTTTAATATATAGAGAATGGATTACAAATCGCTTGACTCCCATAAATTTTTTCTCTCAAATAATTTGTACACATTAATTATCTGAAAATACAATCATATTTATAGGAGAGAAAGAGAGACCTAATCTAACCATACTTGTGTTAATCAAGTTCAAAATTAATCAAATTCAAAATTAATCAAATTTTTACAAATTCACAATGTTCAGAACTCTTCAAGAAGTCAAATTGTTATATTTAAAATTTAATAACATGATAGACTACAAGTCTATCCCAACTTAAACATGATTGAGCCAAAATTCCAAGCTATTATATATACATAAACTATATATTTATAATGTGATTTTGAATTTCAAATGACTATTATTTACGACAATAGATCACTGCTATTATGATAACATAATGTACCTATGCATAGCGACAAAAATATTTTTAGTTTTCAGTTAACGTGGATTTTAGTTCACATTATTAATATAAATTTTAATTCTCAGTTCTCATTACGTAATGTACTTAGTGTTTTGATTATGTTACGATATTATGGGTGTAAGCATTTGGTTAAATGAAAAATAATGTTATCATTTTGTGAATACTTGTTTATATTCCATTTAAATCAATGTGAACATTTTAATGACCAAACTAGTGAATGTTAAATTTCGCATTATTAATGTGAGTTTTTGTTCTCAGTTCTAATTACGTAATCCACTTATTATTTCTATTATGATATAATATTTTGTGTATTAAAAATCTAAAGATAATGAGAAATGAATTTCTCATTTTAAAATATAACAATAAAAATAATATGAGACTATCGTTGTGCAAAATGATAACTTACACGATAATTACAAATACAAAGTGTTGCATAATATCATAATGCGAACATAGCAATAATAAAATAATATCTCATTACATAATAATGAAAACTTAACTTTATGATAATATAGTGTATCCATACATAGCGATTATAATATTTTTTATTTTGACAAAAATATGATGTGTCATGATAACCAAATAAGAATATAAAAATAATTACATAATATTCTAATACATATCAATGAAACCTTATATGTTTCATGAACTATCTACAATAACAATATAATGAAGACATGATGTTTCACTATATAATAAATAGAACAATATTAGAAGATTATCATTTTATAGTAAAAATAAAAATTTCTCATTTATTTTATTTAAATTTTATATTCAATATAGATTTTATTTTATAGATCTGTACGAGAAATTTTTAAAAATAAAAATATTATTAAATATGAATACATATATTAAAAGTTATATATTTTTAAAATTTTAAAATGTAAACTAATTATATAAAAAAATTTCTCTCTTTTTTCAGTTTCTCTTTCTCTCCTATTCTCTTTAAGGGTACTTTAAAAAATAACAAGTAAAAATAACTTATTAAAATATAAGTTCTTTTTGGTAGAATTTATTCTTAAATAGTTCATTGAAATAGAACTTGTACCTAAATTTTTTTTTTATTTGTTATTCATCACTTTATCATTTAAAAAAAAATTAAACCTCTATTTTTCAAGCATGCTTTAGACATTATTTGGAATCATTGAAAAGTTAATTTTTACTAAAAAGCCTAACTTTTAAGTTGGCTCAATTAGGATAATAAGTTTGTACAGTTTTTAAGGTAATTAAAAAAAGTTATTTTTTTAATACTACTTTTTAAAATTATTCTAAATATATTACTTTTTTTAAAAAAAAATTTAAATCTCTTAAAAATTAAAATTAAAAACTATCCAAAACAGGACTTAAGGTTTAAAACCTTTTCACCCCAACGGACGTCTTAAAAGCATCCAATAATGAATCAGGAACATGATCACGCACTATTCACTCTTTCGTCAACCTGCAATCGTACAACACTTTAAAAAGCGATCATCGACTCTCCAACAACCTTCTCTTCATTGCTAATCGTATTTTCAAATTCCGTAAGCAATCAACGGTACATATTGCTTTCATCACAAAAGAAAAGCATTTGGAATAATTACTTATCTATTTATTTTATTTTATTTATTTTTATTTTTAATAAAAAAATTTATCGTTTAGTTAAATTATTATACTTTACAATTATTTTTATCCAGATGATCGGTAAAAATAAAATTTTGATAAAAATATAAAAAAATTTACTAAAGAGTGTGGAAGGGTCCTTTAGATCAAACAAGTAAAGAACGAATGTGAATAGGTAAAATATGTAAACGCGATCAGAAAAAAACAGGGAACGGAGAGAGACGGAGTTGGGCGAACGAGAAGGCTACCTGAGTTTGGAATATCGGCAATACGAACGTATTCTGCTATCAAAATCTGATTGATCCGAAAGCATAACTATTCTCCATATTTGTAGCACTTAGAGGAGTTATGTTAGAGTTGAGATAGAACTCTTCCAAAAGATCGAATCGGATCATGAGAGGCGATATCAGAGAATCAAGAGATTCTATTCAATAATCAACTAAGTAGTGTTCTATTCCAACTAAACTAGGTCGGCCGACGAGTGTCATGAGGGTATCCGACCCACTCGAGTCAAGTACTCGATCCACTCGGGTCGAGTGACTCGAGTGGGTAGATTTTGTAGCTCGACTAATTCCTTTCTTTAGCCACCAAACCATATGTTTCCCAACGTCCCATGCAATATTATACTGCCATTGTCTTCATTGTCTCTGGGAGTGTCTTTTGATTCTTAGAGGAATTTATAATCATATAGTCTGTGCTATATACATTTGGCTATTCAGTCTGCGTTAAGCCACATAGTCTGTGCTATGTTATTGTAATTAGGTAGTTAGAGCTACACAGCATGTGCTGTCTTCATAGCTTGTGCTATAGCAATAGTACACTTTGTGCTGTTTTCATAGTCTATACCATGAAAGTACAGTCAAATAGTCAGAGTTACTGTAATAACCTGTGCTATGCTTCACAGTTTGTGCTGTGGAATGTCTTTGTTTGTAGTCAGAGCCACATTTCATGGTTTGGGTGATGGAATGTTGCACGGCTGAACACAGTGAATGATTGTCATAGGCAGCGACATCAGTGGCTCGGGTCTTTGTAACTCGAGTAAGTCACCACTTTTTGGACTTGATTATTTTGACTGCGACATAATATAAATATTTTTATTTATTAAGAAAGATATAGTTTACTTGAGTGGCATAGAGTCGAATAACTCTTAGTCCAAGTTACTCGACCCATCCTGTTCGAAATGCTCAGAGCACCAAGCTTTTGGTTCTTTAGTAATTTGTTTTCCTATCAATTCTATTGAGTTGTTCGCAATTTTCAAGTTATCCGACTCTTGGGGCACATGAATCCACTAGTCGAACTACTCCCCTCTGATCCACTTGGCTAACTCAGTTACTCGCCCCTCGAGTTACTTGGCTATCGAGTCAGTCGACCTATTCACCCGAGTCACTTACTCGAGTCAAAATACTTTAAAATGTATTGCTCGTTTAACCATCTACAGGGTATTTGGCCAAATTTTTGTTATTAACTTTTAATTTTTTACTATTGATTTTAGTTATAAACTATAAATTTTTTCAAACACTTATAATTTCTGCTATAATTTTTAATTATTTTTTCGTTTATTTTAGTTACAAGTTATAACTTTTACTAAATACTGAACTTCCGTTACAAACTACAATCTATAAGTGATAGCAGTAATATTCCCTAACACCCCGTAAGACGAAAATAAGCAACAAAAAATTTGATTTATTAAACTATTATTTTTGTTTTTCTTGAAACTTTATTTCAATATTTTGATTATTTTTTTTATTTTTTCAATTATTCTCATTAAGATGATTCTGAAATGTAAAAAAAAATTAGTTTACAAAAATAAAAATAAAAAACAAAAATAAGCAAAAATAATTAAAACTTAGTCCAAACAGGGCCAAATTCTCACTGAGACTTTTCTTCGTCTTTCTCCGAGGTAGAATCAGTATTAATACACGTGTGTGTATAATTAACCACACGTTACAATTAACCCTGTTGGACTAAATGTTACCGATTTTATTTATTTTTGTTTTTTTAAAAAAAAATTTCATCAATTATTTTTTTTATTTTTCTGTCGATGAGATCAACTTAAAAAATAAAAAAATTTGATCAAAAAATTAAAAAAGTATTAAAAATAAAAAATAAGTAATATAAAATTTAGTTTATTAGCTTATTTTAGTTTATTTTTGTCTTTTTTGAATATTTTTTATATTTTAATTAAATTTTTTTATTTTTTTAGTTCGTCTCAATGAAAGAAATTTAAAAATATATAATAATTTAATTAAATAATAAATTTTTTTTATTAAAAATAAAAATAAACAATATCAAATAAACAACTAAAAAATTATCTCATACATAGGATTATGCTAATCACCGCTAGTTGAGATTTCGTTTGTCAACTTACTTTAAGTTTGATTTTTTTGTCTTTTTATATAAAGTTAAAAATTGATTTAAGCCTTATTTTTTAACCCCAATGTTCTGCATTTTTTTATAATTGGCTTTTATAGCCTTTTAACTTTTTTTTATATAAAATATTTTGACATATTTTTTCAAAATATTATAACTTTTAGCATACACATTATTTTTCATAAAAATTAAAATTTACTCATTAAAATTTATTAAATAAAATCTATATTAAATATAAAATCATATCAAAATAAAATTTAAAAATTATAACAAATTTTTTTTGACTTAATTTTTTGACCTTTTTGTTTTTTTGCCTTTTTTGTATTGCCTTTTGGCTCAAAGTGAATTTAAATAAAAAAATGTTTGGCATAAAGTTAACCTACAATTTACTAAATGAATTTTTTGCTTAATTGATTCAAAGTTACTTTAAACAAAAAATTTAAGTTGAAGCTAGGTTGCCAAACGAGGCTTGAGTGGTGAATAATGAGTTAAAAAAGATATATATAGACATATGTGTAAAATATATTAATATTCATAAAAGTAATAAATTCTACCACTAAAAATATATTAATATTAAAAAATTATTATTTTTACCTTATTATCTACATCCCAATAAAAAGTGATTAGCATGAATCTTAAAAATATATCTCATCCATCTATTGTACATGCAAGTCACAATATTTTATGGGTTTGGCAATCATGAACAGATGCAATACATTTTTTTTTGCCTTATATGGCTAGTTGTTTTTTTAAATTTTTTTTATGTGTATGTTATATTAAGGGTCCATTGGTAATTTTGATTTTTTGATTTTTTGATTTTTTTATAGCTAAAAATGTTAAAAGGTCAAAGTTATCTGTTTAGTAAAAAAATAAAAAAGCTAAAAATTAAAAAATTAAAAAATCAAATTAAAACACAAATTATTAAAATATTTTATTCAAATGCTTACCACTTTTAAAATACAATAGATAATTATTAATATTAAATATATAAAAAAGAAAAATTATTTATTTTGAACAAAAAAATAAAAAAAATAATTTTTTTACCCAAATAACTAATTTTAAAAAAGTTAATTTAAAAGTTAAGTTCCCAAGAACTTATTTTAAACCCAATTTAACTTTTTAACTAAAAATATAAAAAAATTAACTTTTAAACTAGTTGCTAAACCTGAAGTGTTTTCCATTAGAACAGTTGCTTATTAATTTGCTTATTTAAATATATATTGTTATGAACGCTGAAGAATGAAAAATAACAAACCAATGGCAACGACACATAATGGCCATGTTTGGGTAAATATAATTTATTGACTTATTAGCTTATAAATTAAAAATAAGTTACGTCGTTCAAATGAACTAAATAAGTCAAAATTTAAGCTAATAAACAAATAAATCAATAAATCAAATAAGCTAAAAATTACGTAAACAAACCAAATTTATTTGAGCAAATAAGCCAAAATAAGCTAAATAAGTCAAAAATCACCCAAACGAACCAAGCTTAAACAAAATGGCTTATTTGTATCACCCAAACGAACCAGTTTATTTGTGTTTTGACTTATTTGCTTATAAGCAAATAAGCAATAAGCTACCTACCCAAACAGGCCCAATATATGTTGTTTTATGCAACACAAAAGAATTCTGTATTTAGGACAATTACTTATTTGATTATTTAATTTTATTTTTAGTAATTTTTTTATTATTTAGATAAATAATTATATTTTTTTGAACTTTCACATTGAGCCGGACCTAAAAATAAAAAATCTTAATCAAAATATAAAAAAAAGTTTAAAAAAGACAAAAATAAGCCAAAATAAGACAATAAGATAATAAGTTAAATTTTAGATTGCTTATTTTCGTTTTTAGTGAACTTTTTTCACTTTTTGATCAAAAATTTTATTTTTTGGATTTATTGCATCAAGATAATCCAAAAAAATAAAAAAATATAGTCAAAAAATATAAAAAATTCACAACAAAACAAAAATAAGCAAAATTTTTGATATTTAACTCAAACAAGGTCAATATATGTGGTTTGACAAAATTACATGATTGTTGCTGAATTTCACTATGTATCCGGAAAGAATTACGAGGCCCACGCGCGCGCACAATATTTCTTTCAAGAGACTTTTAAAAAGGAAGCAGCTTTGCTCAAGTCGGGAGGTTCAGTTTTTAAATTTTTTTAGATTTAAATTAATTTAAGTTATTTATTTTATTATTCTAAACGTATAGGTTATTATTGTAAAAAATTAAATTAATTAAATATTAGTAACTATTATTATAAATCACGTTTGTACTAATTAAAATAAATTGTGATTTTTATTTTATTATTCATTTTATTAATATATATGTAATTTATTAAGTCAATTTTCGATATTCGATTAATTTAATTTTTATAATAATAATATATATATTTAGAATAATAAAATAAATAGCTCAAATCATAAAATTGATGATTTTGAAAAAATAAAACTTTGACCACTCCAATTCAATAAAGAGCAGGAGAAAAGCCATCCATACTCCTTCCGAAAACTCAAAAAAAAAAAAAAAAAAAATACACAAAGACAAGAACACACCTATATTACAAGGCAGCTCGAGCATTTTTCAAACAAAACCCATGCGGCTCCGGCACAAGTCATGGGAAAATTATTAAGTACTTTAGAGTATATCGTGATATTGTTTATGTAGTATTTTTTATAAATAAAAATATTAAATTTATATTAAGCGTGTTCTTTTTGCTTGCTATTGTGAGACTTTAACCCATTTCACTTTGAAATGATTTAAGTGTTAAGAGAGTTAGAATTAACTATTGACCTTGATGTGTTGAGTTTTGTTGTTTCATAGTGAAACATTTTTTGCGCGTGTGTTTTACGTTTATTTGGGATCGAAAAAGGAAATGTTTGGTTTGATTTAAGATTGAAAAAAAAACTTGTTTCGTCGCTAAAAATGTTTTTCTCCGTTGTTTAGTCGACTGGACTTGGTGATCCAGTCGACTGGAAAGGGAATCCAGTCGATTGACCCATGGTGGTGGGCCATTTTTGGTGTTTCAAATAGGCTCATCCAGTCGATTGGATGGGATCCAGTCGACTAGACCCCTGTTTTTGTGACTGATCTATAAATATCAGATGTTTGGGATATTTTCATTTTAGATTTGATTTTCTTTCTGTCTTCTCTCTCGATTTTGATGGTCTTAGGGATCAGTTTTCAGTGATCTAATAGCGGATTCTTGATGTCGGCACCGAGGACTTCGCATCTATCCAGACAGAATCCTATTTCGTCGAGATTTGATTTTTGATATGTCAAGCTTTTGGTTCAACGAGGTAGGATCCTAGACTATATTGTTGTTTAAGGGTGTTACGTGCAATTATATACATTTTTACCGGTTAAAATGCTTATACTATCATGTTTTATATTTAAACTTTATTTTTTGGGTAAAAAGTATATTTTGCGCTTTTCTTGGTTTACTACATGATATTAAACTTGCGGATATCTGGTATTCAAATTGTCTTAAAAACAGTAGATTTGTGAAAATCTCGGCAAACTATGTTTTGGAGGTTTGGAGGTAACTCTTAGGATTGAGTTTCATTTTTAAAACGTTTTGTTGGAAACGAAAAAAAATAATTTGAAAATATTTTTGGTTGATCTCTATGCTTGATGAATGGATCTTTATACATGTTTAATGTATAACTATGAAATTATTTTTATAGTCGAGTTACAGGTTGATTTTTAAATATTTCTATAGATATACCGGGATAACGGATATGTGGCACGAGTTGCCCTCGGTGGAAGTTCGAAAATGTGCGCAGAGTTGGTACCTTTATCCTTCGGGGTAATTCCCGTAAAGAAGGGGTGAGTGCTTTTGTCCCTCGATTTTAGTCTGTAAAGTCAGTAGTTACGTTGTGGCGGTTCCGTATATAACTTGTCATTACCTAACAGGTCTTAAATGATTCAAGGATTAGGTAATAGGCAGAAGTCTACAGTTGTTACCTATGTCCCTTTGTGACAGAGTCGGTACATAGGATTCATTTCTCTTTTCTCGGTTGTGTGATCCGAGTGGAAAACATTTTAGTTATGACTTTTCTTCAACTGTGAAATTTTATCTACATTGTTGATAAGCATGGTTTTAAAGATGAAAACGTGAAATTTTATGAAGTAAAACCGTTTTGAAGCTCGTGTTAGCTTGATGGAAAGCTGGTGATTTTTAGGATGAAAATTTTTTTTGGCTCTTGTGGTTGAGTCTATATGCTATGTGATTGCATATCCTGCTTTGCGGATTTATAGTCTGTTTCTATTGGATTTCGACTCATGGTGTGAGATTTTATTGTAAAACTTTTTTCAGGTGAATGTGGTCCTGTAGGTTGACCTTGGAGTACCCGAAGGTGGTTGATGACAAGACTTTTATTTTGTCTTGATAGATAGTTTATACCTTGTATACGGTTCGTGTTTGGATGTAACATGTTTAAAGCTTATGTAATTTTTATGGCGGATGTATGCATGTTTTATTGATTTTGAGAAAACTGTGAGTTGATTGTTGTTTTTCGTAGTTCTATATTACGATTTTCGTTGGTTGGTGCAACGGTTTACAAAAAAGAATTTTCAAATGTTTACGCTTCATATAAATTTTTGTGCTTCGAGGGGAATTTTAGAATGGCTCGCACACTCTTTTTAAAGACTTTGTTTTTACCCAAAACGTATATTTTGTTTTAAAAAAGTTTGGCTTCTGGGGCCGTAACTGTAGTCTCTTGAACTACTCTTTTAAATCAAATAAATTATCGGTAGTATATTTTTACAAAGGTTTTAGCCTCGTTTTGACTTGATGGTATTTATCCCTTTTTGTTTGGACAATTTTGGTGGTTGTTCGTGAACTTTTTGTGTGACCCGAAATTTAGAGTGTGACAGCTATCTACTCAAAACGGGTTTTGAATTTTAGAGAGCCTAAAAAATCTTTTAAAATAGGGTCTCTTAAAACTTTTTACAAATTAAAAAAATAAATAATAAAACCAACTAAAAAATATAGAGCTTTGTAAATTTTTTCCATAATTAAATTAAGTTTTTTAGGTTTTGCATTTTGTAATTTAAAATTAAAAAAGGCATTGAATTAATATCAATACAAATTGTGTAGTGATTTAATTCAAAACTTCAAACATACGAATATTTTTAAGAAAATTAAATATCAAAATTCTTCACAAAAAAAGTATCATTTACATAAAGAATACAAATTCTCATAAGATTACTTACAAAAAGCTTACTCATAAGAATTCATTCTTGAAACTGAGATGAAAAGTGAGAATGAGAATTGAGACGTTTCGGCGGTGACAAGAAACAAAAATAAAAGCAGCAGTGGCATTGCGCCGAGCAAGCAGATCGGCAATGGCGAACAAAGGCAGCGAGTGACGCGCAGGAGCGACAACTAGCGAGCGAAGATGACTAGCGAACGGCAACAAGGGAGGGAGATGAAGAGACAAACAAGCTAGGAAGCTAAGATATGTTCTCGAGTCCTTGACTTCTCGTTGTTAGCTATGGCTGATTCGGATGAATGAGAATTTGTTAGGGATTGAAATAAAAACAATGAAAAAAAAGTAGGCCTTTATTTTTTAACTAGGTTTTTGAAAAAAAAAAAACTAATATTGGGCTCTTTGTTTGTTAATTGGTTAGATTATATATAGAAAATTATATATAAATAGATATAAATATTTTAAATTTTTTGAGGTCCTAAAAATTAGTCTATATTTGCAAGCCTAGTCCTGGCCTAAAGGCAGTAAAGTCGTGGTTTTAGGCCCCCAATTTTTAGCAAAAAATTAAGACTCTAAAAAAATCTAGACATATATATATATATATAATTATAATTATAAACCAGCTTCAGGAGTCCGATCTGCCCAACTCCTGCAGCAAATTATTATAAAGCTTCAACCCAAGTCCCAACCCAAAAACCCAACCGTGAGGTGTGAACCAATTTTCAGGCCTTCAGAGCTTCACTTTCAGGTTTTTGCTGAAACCTTTACTTTCATGCTTTCACTTTAACAAAATTAAAATTATAAATGCCATTACCCTAATTTCACCTCATCTATTTGGACCCTTGCAGCAACACCGACAAGCAAGAACGCCAAAGAGATGAGCTGAGGGTGTGTGTGGCAACGACAGCAATTAGCCCAGCTCCAGCAGCAAATATTATAAGGCTTCAACCCAAGTTTCAACCCAAAAATCCAACCGTGAGGCGTAAACCAATTTTTAGGCCTTCAGAGCTTCACTTTCAAGCTTTTGCTGAAACTTTCACTTTCAAGCTTTCATTTTAGCAAAATTAAAATTATAAATGTCATTGGCCTAACCTCACCTCATCCCTTTGGACCCTTACGGCAACACTGGCAAACAAGAGCGCCAGAGAGATGAGGTGAAAGTGTGTGTAGCAACGGCGGCAATCTGCCCAGCTCTAGTAGCAAATTATTATAAGGCTTCAACCCAAGTCCCAACCCAAAAATTCAACCGTGAGGCGTGAACCAATTTTCAAGCCTTCAGAGCTTCACTTTCAGGATTTTGCTGAAACCTTCACTTTCAGGCTTTCACTTTAGCAAAATTAAAATTATAAATAACATTGGCCTAACCTCACTTCATCCCTTTGGACCCTTGCGGCAACATTGGCAAGCAAGAGCGCCAGAGAGATGAGGTGAGGGTGTGTGTGGCAACGGCAACAATCTGCCCAGCTCTAGCAGCAAATTATTATAAGGCTTCAACCCAAGTCCCAACCCAAAAATCCAACCGTGAGGCGTGAACTAATTTTCAAGCCTTCAGAGCTTCACTTTCAGGCTTT
>JAOTRH010006893.1:0-23624 GCA_034768845.1 Heliamphora exappendiculata
AATAATAAGTCTCAATAGAAAAAGACACCAAAAAGATACATCAAATTAACTTTTAATGCATTTTCTTGCACAATAGGAGCACGAAAACCAAGACAAACCCTTTGATTAATGGGGGATCAGATTTTTGTCCCCCCAAAAGCCACCTAGCTATGTTTAGCTTCCCCATAGCTGAATTTTAGCCCTCAAGAGGTAAATCAACTTAAATCAACTTCAAGTAACATTAATTAAAGTAAAAAAAATGAGGCTTTTTGGTACTTTTTGTCTCTCATATGTTCCCTAGCCCTTCCCTATATAAACCAAGCCAAACACCCTCCCTCTCCCCTTCATATTTCGTGCATATAGAGAGAGGAAACCAGATTTGAGTATTCTTGAGGGTTTGGGAGAGTTTGAGGAAGAAGAAGGAAGAAAAAGGAGGAAACCGGGAAGATTTTCGAATGCTAAGTCCAAATCCATCCTCCACATCCATTGAGCCCTTAAACAAATAAGTAAAATTTCTAAACCTTGTATCTAATATCCCTCAAAGTATCTCTCAACCCATCCCTTTAAACACTCTAAAAATTAAGAGTCGAAATCAAACCGAAAAGGCATCGTAGTTGGAATTTAGGGGCTGTTATGTTTATGGGCGATATGGTTATATGTTGTCATCATTGAGTTTGATGACTTCTAAGTGTGCTGGAGCCTTAATATTAAAATCTAAAACACAAGAATGCAAAGAAATGGAATAAAAACTTGACATGACATAAGTAGAGAACTTGAACCTTAAGAGGCTTAATTTTTGAGAACTTAGATGTTTCTGTCCTGAACTTTGAAACGACATAACTCTATGTAGAAAATATTGATTTTGGTATGTTCTTGATGTCCTAATTTATAGTTTTGTGTTATCTTTCATCCAAAATTAGTTTCAACTCATTTTCAAAACTAGAACTCGAGATATTGTAATTTTACTAAAGTGTGTCATTTTTCGACTAGTCAACACTACAGACTTGGAAATCCTAATTTAAAATGAGATCTGAACTTTGGTCAAAACATGAACATTGTAGATAACATGTATATGTATCTACCCACCAAAAATAAAGAAAAAATATTATGATTTGGTAGGTCCAAATCCCTTTTACAGTTTCTGTTAAATTTTAGTTCCTGAGGAACATTCTGTCACATATTTTTATAGTGCCCAAAACACCTATTTTTAGTGATCTATTCCAAACGTAGTCTACTTCAACATTGTAGATAACATATTGAATTACTTTTTTCTCAAAAATTAGACCTTAAAATCTCGGAATGATATCCCAAAACCATTTCAAACCCTCTGTCCAAAATCGGCTCTGCTGAGTTTTGACGGCTGACGAAACCTACTTTTTAAAATGGCCAAAAAGTCTAACTTGTTTCAAACAACTACCCTTAGCTCTAAACATGAAACTTATAAGGGACATCTTAAGCTCAGACATAATAAAAAAATGGGCTCATTTCCACTTCATTTGATACCCCAAAACCGAGAGCAGCAGAAGCATAATTTTGGATAAAATCTGGAGAAAGTGCTGAACCATTTTTGCTTAAGATAAAATGTTCACCCATTTGCCTTAGGATTTGGCTTTGGTGTTAAACATGAGAGTTGTAGAAAATATTTGTATCTAAATGGTGTTTAATCATAGCTTAATTCCAAGTCTAGATACCCCAAAACGTTGTCGTCCCTTTTAAATTAATACTTAGTTTTAGCCTTAAAAGTTACTAAGTGTGATTTGAGCACCCTTTGCTATGGGACCCGAGTTTCTATATGATTGTTGAGTTGAATTAGTCGATTAATGTTTCTAAGTGAATGCATGATAATTTATAATCCATGCCATCATATTTGAATCATATCTTAAGAATTGTAACTTGTGCTTCACATACTAGTACGTTATGCTTGCGCGTTGTACCATGAATCTTGCCATGTTGATGCCATGCAATAGATGGTTGTATTTGAGATCCATACCATACATCATTGATATTGTCACTTTCATCTCGGCATATTGGAGTCCATCTGTTCAAATCTTTGTTGGGATGGGTTGTGTTGAGATTGCTCTTCTTGGTTCTAAATCTAGGGCGTCCCTGGTTGCTATTTTTCGAAAATGTTTTGGGATACACCTTGGGTACACCATGTGTTCGTCCCCGGTGTTACAAAATTAGTTTATACACCCTGGGTGCGTCCTCGATGTTTGAAATGGTTTATGAATACTGTTGGGCACCATGGGTTCGTCGCTAGCATCCCGGCTCTTAAGGTGGGATTATTATTTTGACTATTTTGGGTGGCCCGGATAAGGATGGATGAATATTTTGGGTGGCCCGGATAAGGATGGATGATTATTTGGAGGTCCTAAATCCCTGATATTGGTACTTTGTATAATGTGAATGTCTCTTGAATTCTCTTAGACTTTAGGTTTACACCAGCGATGGCATCACGCATCTTAAGGTAGGAATTATCGGTCCGGATAAGGGTGGCTGAATATTTTGGTTGGCTGGCCCCCACGCTATTGCCATTGAATAAAATAGCTGTGGCATGAAGCCAGGCGATGTGGTTATTATTCGCAACGAGGAGTGATGATGGCTTTGGCGATCAAGTCCCATTAAGTCTGCTCTGGATTTCCCGACGTGGAATTCTTGTTATAATCTGGGTGCATGTTAGGACATGCATCTGCATTTCATACATGGCATCTCATATGTATATGTTTATTGACTTATCTGCTATCATGTTATAAATTTGTCTATCTTCTTGACTATAAACTGTACTGGGTTTTATATGGTATGTGTTGCGGTGAATTTTGTGCTTGGAGATTAGTTAGAAGGTCAGAGTGTTTTGCTTATGGACCTTGGCTCATGTCATTCGTGCCACAGGTAAAGAAGAGTTCTTGGAGAAAGTCATTCCAGAGGGAGAAGAAGAGTTTGAAGAAAAGGGTGAGTTCTAGGAGCACATAGATTTTGCCGATGCATTCTGAGAAGTCGAGACCTCTGCTTTTGTGCTTATATTCAGTTCTCTTGCGCTTAGTGTAATTTTTAAAATTTCTTGGTGAAATTGTAATAATTATGTACTTTTAAACGGTTCAAAACTTCTTTATGATGTAATAACTAACATATGTAAATATGAATGAATGGTTAGAATATCCCTTTATTTACATTTTTGTATGTCTCGACGTGCACGGAGAACGGGGCGTCACAGTTGGTATTAGAGTTTAGGTTTAGTGAACCTTCATGCCTTTGGTTATGGGAAACCATGCATTCTGTCACATTGGAGCTCTATATAAGGCGTTGTATTTATTATGATTATTATTATCATCTATACATTACAAGAACTAAAATCGTCTAAGCCTGAGTCTTATAGAGAGTCGTGTTAGGACGTTACTGGGATAAGAAGTAGCATGGAATCTATATGCAAAAGATGAGTAAGGGCAGCGAGATCGAAGAATCGGAGATTCATGCAACAAGTTACCTTATTTTAAGGGGGGTAGATAGGAGTGCGCACTAGGAGAAGTTTTAGATATCATATTGAGAGACACCGTTAGAACCCCGCGACTTCATCCTTACAAGTCTCTTTCTCATTTACCCCAAGCCCTGGTGACAACTTTTTCAAGTTCTTTTGCATGCCCTTCCTTCTTATATCATTAGTCCTCAATGGTACCGTCAAGTGTCGTTCGTTGGTTACTCTTATGCACCAAAGTCTTGTTGATAACCCTATTCGAAATTTAATCCTAGAAAGTACCCTTGTCCTCAAGTTTTCGTGCCTCGATAATGACCGGTATTCTCATTTGATTCTCCTCCGATTCAAGTCATCATTTCTGAACTAACTCTTTTCTTGTAGAACTCGATATCAATTCTTTGTTAAGTACCTATTCCAAACATTCGACATTGATAAAATTCTCTGCCATCGTTCATTTCTCTCGATTCTGAAACCATAAACTGTTGTAGTGATTTTGTGCAATTCTTTGTACACTCTTGAAATCTTTATCAGGGAAGTAGACTTGGATGCTTGAATTGAAGTACGTTAGGCCGACGTAACTTCAGGGAAAATATCTAATTTGGTTGCCGCCTTTTCTTAAACATCTCTTTATCTTAATCTAATTGTACTGGATTAGTTCCGGGAACACTTGTTTAAAGTATTGTTCATTATCCTCCTCTTGTTTCTCCTACATTTGAACCCCAAATGACCACTCAATTTGTGTCAACGGTAATTGCTTTAATCGTGACCATTTAACCTCATCTAACCTATCTTTGAACCACCTGGGTTCTACCCTAAGATGATTCTAACCCCGTGCGTGTTTTTGACTGTTGACCTTCGAAACCTTGCCCCATAGATCTGTGAGTAACAACAATCGTCTGGATATTACGTCATTAGGCCTTAGCGCTTTCACGGGAAACTAAGACGATGCATGAAAACCTCCTAACACCTCTTCAAAGCGTGAAGCAGATTTATTCTTCGTATCACGGCTTAGAATATTTGTCAACGTTCGTGTTTAACAAAGTTTTAAAGATCAAGACTCCCATCTGCAAAAATAGTTAAGTAAGGGTTTATTCAACTAACTATTTTTTTTCGAAGGTCCTGACAATAGATCAATACCACCAGCAATCTAAAGTTAAAGATGACAGCTTCACATCAAATGTTTTGCGACACCACCATATGGCAAGTCAAATTTTCCCAAACCAGTTCATATCTGACCTACCCATCCGATAAATTAAGAAGCAAAAGATTCATACCAGTAGTAAAAATGAGAAATAACTTCGAACTCATGATAACCTTAGTACGCTAGCAAAAGAGGTACGTCTACATACATCGATATTCACATCGGCCTTCCCACCGAAGTGTTACAGTCTGAATTTTTGCCATCACTATCAAAGAACGAAGAATCTTGATCACAACAATGAACGTTTGGAGTCTGATGAAGAACTAACCACTAAGTCACAATAGATCACATGACTAGGTATTTACCGCAGCCATATCTTTTATCATGTTCATTTTACCGTAGAATGACCAATTGCCCAAGAAAACGATCCAATTATTGGAAGAGACATTCAAACCTAACGTTCTAAGCACGTCAAGAACAAACGGTAGAGGTCAAGAAGAACGGAGCAACCTTTGGAAAGACTAGAGAGAAAATGAAAGCATATGATTACAGATTTCGTCATGAAGATTATCAAGATCACATCAAAGACCGGTAACTCTTTAGTTAAGCAATTCAAGGACTTGGGTGCCTAGGAGTTTGTGGAAATAGTGAGTCCCATTGACGCTGAAGATTGTTTGAGGGGTGGAGTGCGCATTTTAGACAGACCGAGTTGTTCACATGGTAGGTTCTTAAAGTATCGGTTTATATTCGTTTGGCATCTAGACTGTGTAACTCTTATGCAGTGGTATTCACTTTCTGTTGTGGTATCGATGTGAGTCGCAAGAAAGTTGCTTTCGAAAACCTTTTGTGATGTGACCTATTAGAGAAAGTTTGTTTAGATTGGTGAGTAAATGTTGCTGGTATAGAGAAGGAATTTTCTTATGGGAGCATGTGAACTCTATGTATGAGAAGTTGTAGGGTGATATAATTTTGTTATTTGTGGTAAAGTTGCGTAGCAACTTAATGTGAGTACGTAGGAAGAATAAGTATTTGGATGAGAAGAGTGAAAGCGTAAGTAAGACTATACGAATTCATGGGTATAGTTTTTGTAATTGGCCTTGAGTGAATCGAGTGTCTTGGTAGAATGTAGGTAAGATGAAATAATTAAAGTGCGAAAATGATTCTTAGTTTGATTGTGTGGCAGAAAATGTGTAAAGGGATTGAGTGATAATCAGGAGTTAATACTGTTCAGTTAAAGGATTGTAGGGTGGATAGTATGTATGCGAAGGAAATATGTGACGAGGTTGTGATTGTATTCACATAAGTAAGCATATACCTAGGGAGCGTTTAGTTTGTGTGGTATGTTTAGCCCTAGTGACTCATTAGGTTCAAGTGGCAATATTAGTTTTAATGGTAGTAAGGCTAGAGTAGTTCAACACAAAGTGGTGATGTGATTTCGAGTGAGTAGTCGTTAGTCGATTGGGAAGTAGTCTTCGATGTACATTTGAATATGGCAATAAGCTGGTTTTCGGTAGAGTGACAATCTTTCCAGGCAGAAGTGGAGAATGTTTGAATCAGTTTCAGTAGTGGGCTAGTTTAGAGACATATGATCGCTTGTGGAAGTCGTACTTAATGTAAGTTATGTTTTGGAGCCAACGTATTCTCAAGGATAGACTGAGGTCATGATACCACAAATTGAAAGTGCGAGAGTCAAATATACCCAAGACTGCCTTTAGGACTCGTTACGAGCATTATGAATTTGTGGTGATGCCTATCGGGTGAATGAATGTACCTGCTATGTTTATGGACCTGATGGATCGAGTGTTCAAAAGCTTTCTAGACCAATTTATAATTGTGATGATAAACGATATTCAGTTATATTCTCGGAGTGAAGAGAAACATAGGAAATATTTGAAGATTCTTTGTTGATCCTAAGAAAGTACAAGTTGTATATAAACTTTGGTAAGTATGAGTTTTAGTTGGACCGGGTGATGTTTCTAGGTCATGTTACATCTTGCGAAAAAAAAATTCAAGTAGACCCAATAGAAGTAGAAGTAACAGTTAATGGGAAGAGGCTAACTAACGTGACAGAGATACAAACTTTTTGAGGCTAGTTGGTTATGTGATATGATCCTTGAAGATTTGGTAGTAATCTGTTTAAGATGTTAGTAGGACAAAACAACCATTATGCTAAGTGCTGAACATATGGGCTCGACCTTATCCAGACCCGCAGTAAAGAACGACTCAAGTAAATAGAATACAACTTTGGAGAATGAGAAGGCACAATGTTAGTAAATTATCCTTAACCTTTCATACGTTGATGTACAGGGCAAAATTTCGGGGATGAAATTTGTTTAAGGGGGGTAGTTTGTGACGACCCAGTACAGACCTTAGTTGTAATAACCCGATTAATAACGACCTGTGTAAAGACTCTGCTCGGACCCTAGTGTTAGTGACGGATAGTCCATGAGACCGTTGAACATAGAAGAAGTTCAGAACCCTAACTCGAATCGAAAACCCTAAATTCGGCCCGAAAATCTTAAAAAGGTCCAAAACTCAAGCAATAAAATCTTAGCACCCAGAGAGTCTCCCAAAATTCTAAATGAAGTAAATATCATGAAATAATGAATTAAAAATAAAAAATCCTCATAAATAGGGTGAAATGACTATTTTGCTCCTAGTACAGTAAAAAATTTTAAAAACTAAAATGCTGACACATAGATACCATAAATCAAATATTTTAGTACAATGGAGTGGCAAAGGACAAAATAAGATCAAAAATGCCAAAAATATCCCATAGTGGCAGACCACCTTGGGAAATGTGCCAAAAGTGACTTTTTACTTTCTTTTTAGCTTTAAATGATGAGAAAGGTATTAAATTAAGCATTATGGTGATCCAATACTTGTTGAACAAGTGATATGCTGAATAATATAGTGTTATTGGTTAACAAAAGTAAACAAATCATTATTGAAGTCCACACACAACAAAATAAGTCAAAAAGTAATATATTGCCAAAATAGCTTAATTTGACTTAAAAGACTACATTTATTTAATCAATTATTATGGAAACTATGATAATACATGAAAATACTATATTTCTCATAACCATATTAAAATAATAAGTCTCAGTAGAAAAAGATATCAAAAGATATACCAAATTAACTTTTAATGCATTTTCTTGCACAATATGGGCACAAAAATCAAGACAAATCCCCTGATTTATGCGGGATCAGATTTTTGTCCCCCAAACAGCCACCTAGCTACATTTAGCTTCCCCATAGCTGAATTTTAGCCCTCAACAGTTAAATCAACTTCAAGTTACATTAATAAAAGTGAAGAAAGATGAGGCTTTTTGGTACTTTTTGTCTCTTATATGTTCTCTAGCCCTTCCCTATATAAACCAAGCCAAACAACCTCCGTCTCCCCTTCATATTTCGTGCATATAGAGAGAGGAAACAAGATTTGAGTATTCTTGAGGGTCTGGGAGAGTTTGAAGAAGAAGAAGAAAGAAAAAGGAGGAAACTGGGAAGATTTTCGAAAGCTAAGTCCAAATCCATCCTCTACCATCCCTTGAGCCCTTAAACAAGTAAGTAAAATCTCTAAAATTTGTATCTAATATCCCTCAAAATATCTCTCAACCCATCCCTTTAAACACTCTAAAAATCAAGAACCGAAATCAAACCGAAAAGGCGTCGTAGTTGGAATTAAGGGGCTGTTATGTTTATGGGTGATATGAGATGTTGCTATATGTTGTTATTTTCGAGTTTGATGACTTATAAGCATTTTGGAGCTTTGATATTAATGTCTAAAACACAAGCATGCAAAGAAATAGAATAAAAACTTGACATGTCATAAGTTGAGGACTTGAACCCTAAGGGGCTTAATTTTTGAGAACTTAGATGTTTCTGTCCTGAACTTTGAAACACCATAACTCTATGTAGAATGATCTAAGTATGTTATTTATGTTCAGATTTATATTTTTGTGTTATATTTCGTCCAAAATTGGTTTCAACTCATTTGCATAACTAGAACTCGAGATATTGTAATTTTACCAAAGTGTGCTATTTTTCGATCAGTCAACACTTCTGACTTGGAAACTCTAATTTCAAATGAGATCCGAACTTTGGTCAAAACATGGAAGTTGTAAATAACATGTATATATATCTACCCACAAAAAATGAGGGGAAACTATTTAGGTTTGACAGGTCAAAATCCCTTTTAAAGTTGCTGTTAGATTTCAGTCCCCAAGGAACATTCTGTCACATATTTTTATATAGCCGAAAACACCTATTTTTAGTGACTTATTCCAAACGTAGTTTACTTGAAAATTGTAGCTAACATATTGAATTACTTGCTGCCCAAAAATCAGACCTTAAAACCTCGGGATGATATCCCAAAACTGTTTCAAACCCTCTGTCCAAAATTGGCTCCGCTGAGTTTTGACGGCTAACGGAACCTACTTTTTAAAATGGACAAAAAGTCTAACTTGTTTCAAACGATTACCCTTAGCTCTAAACATGAAACTTGTAGGAGACATGTTAAACTAGAACATACTATAAAATGGGCTCATTTGGACTTCGTTTGTTACCCCAAAACTGAGAGCAATAGAAGCATAATTTTGGGTAAAATCTGGAGAAAGTGCTGAACCGTTTTTGCTTAGGATAAATTGTTTACCCATTTGCCTTAGGATTTGGCCTTGATGTTAAACATGAGAGTTGTAGAAAATATTTTTATCTAAATGGAGTTTAAAATCATAGCTTAATTCGAAGTCTTGATACCCCAAAACTTTATCGTTCCTTTTAAATTGATACTTGGTTTTAGCCTTAAAAGTTGTTAAGTGTGATTCGAGCTCCCTTTGCTACGAGACCTGTGTTTCTATATGATTATCGGGTTGAATTAGTCGATTAATGTTTCTAAGTGATTGTATGATAATTTAGAATCCATGCCATCATATTTGAATCATATCTTGAGAATTGTAACTTGTGCTTCACATACTAATAACTTATGCTTGCACGTTGTACCCTAAATCTTGCCATGTTGATGCCATGCTATAGATGGTTGTATTTGAGATCCATACCATACATCATTGATATTGTCACTTGCATCCTGGCATATTGGAGTCCATCTATGCAAATCGTTGTTGGGATGGGCCGTGTTGAGATTGTTCTTCTTGGTTCTAAGTCTAGAGCGTCCCTAGTTGCCATTTTTTAAAAATATTTTGGGATATATTCCCATTGTACACCATGGGTTCGTCTCTGGTGTTACAAAATTAGTTTATACACCATGGGTGCATCCCCGATGTTTGGAATGGTTTATGGATACTGTTGGGCACCATGGGTTCGTCGCTAGTATTCCGGTTCTTAAGGTAGGATTATTACTTTGATTATTTTGGGTGGCCTGGATAAGGATGAATGAATATTTTGGGTGGCCCGGATAAGGATGGATGATTATTTTGCGGTCCTGAATCCCTAATATTGGTACTTTGTATAATGTGAATGTCTCTTGAATTCTCTTAGACTTTGGGTTGACACCGACGAAGGCATCACGTATCTTAAGGTGGGAATTATTGGTCCGGATAAGGGTGGCTGAATATTTTGGTTGGCCGGCCCCCATGCCGTTGCCATTGAATAAGACAGCTGTGGCGTGAAGCCAGGTGATGTGGTTACTATTCTCAACAAGGCGCGATGATGGCTTTGGTGATCAAGTCCCATTAAGTCTACTCTGGATTTCCCGACGTGGAATTCCTGTTATAATCTGGGTGTATGTTGGGATGGGCATCTGCATTTCATACATGGCATCTCATATTTATATGTTTATTGACTTATATCTATCATGTTATCAATTTGTCTGTCTTCTTGACTATAAACTGTACTGGGTGTTATATGGTACGTGTTGCGATAAATTTTGTACCGTGAGATTAGTTAGAAGGTTAGAGTGTTTTGCTTTTGGACTTTGGCACATGGCATTCGTGCCACAAGTAAGGAAGAGTTCTTGGAGGAAGTCGTTCCAGAGGGAGAAGAAGAGTTTGAAGAAAATGGTGAGTTCCAGGAGCACGTGAATTTTGTCGATGCATTCTGAGGAGTCGAGACCTTTGCTTTTATGATTATATTTAGTTATCTTGCGCTTAGTGTAATTTTTGAAATTGCTTGGTGAAATTGTAATAATTATATACTTTTGAACGGTTCAAAAGTCCTTTATGCTATAATAACTAACGTATGTAAATATGAATGAATGGTTAGAATATCCATTTATTTATATTTATGTATGTCCCGACGTACCAGAAGATGAGACGTCACATTATAGTTATTTGCATGATTGGAATTTAGCATGTAAAGACCTCAAATTAATTAAATAAGATCTGATTATTCGAGAAAATCAAATAAAGTACTGATAAATGGGAATATTAATATGAGTCTTAACCAATGAAACTTGTTAGTTAAGTGATTGATATATATATATATACATCTGATATTCATGCATAAGGATAAACTGCTATGAATTTGGATGATTTCATGAATTGGTTATTCAGTGTATTTAGATTCAATTTACATTGTGAGTTTTAGCGTAGGAATTGAATATAGAGTAATGATGAATGATGCAATAAAATGTTAAATATGAAGTTTATGATCGTTTACTTGGACTTTGTGACATGAGAAATATGGACTTAAAGTTGAATCCATAACTAATATTGAAATCAACAAGTGGGAACGTAATAAAGATAAGTTAATAATAAAACATTGATGTAAGAGTATGAGATAAGATTTATGACTCACGATACTGAAATGAAAAGATGTGAAAAATTACAATGATTAAAAGAATGTGATTCGAGAACTTGTGATTTAGTTAAGTGTGGAATTTTTTTGTGTGCATGGTATAATGATTGATTAATGAAATTAATTTGATTGGTGAAATTGAATTGGGGAGGTGGACTCCCGGTTATTAATAAAAAATGATATGGTTAATCAAATATTGAACCGAAGATGGCTTGGTATCGGGTTGCCTCCTGGGGTGTTCCTTTGGGAAACTGAAAATGGCTGAGGATGTGAATAAGTTGGGCTTGAACAGCTCCACAGTGAAGGACCGAAAACTTACGCAAGCTCGGTACTGTGTTCCCTTAGGTTAGCCCCCGTAAAACGAATTTGGGTACCATGTTCCCTTGGGTGAGGTCCGTAAAATGGGTATTGTCGTGGTGAGTTATAGAGCTATCTCTTTCCCAATGACTTCACGTAGCCTATTAGGGAAATATGAGGGGTTTCTATAAGCTGCACCTGACGTCGAATTGTAGTTGTGAGTTATAGAGCTATCTATTATCCAATGGCTTCGCGTAGCCTATTGGGAAAATAGGGAGGGATTTCTATAAACTGCACCCTACGTCGATTCAATATGGGATTAATGGAATGAAATAGAAATGTCAATAATAGATGGATAAATTGGAAAGAGAAATAACGAAAGACGAATGTGACTAATGGAAAATAAACGAAAAGAATAGAAATGAAAATTTAATAGATAAATTAAGACGATGAAGCGAGTTTAGTGATACTATAACGTTGGAATAATTAACAGATGAACTAAGTGGATGAGTTAAGCAAATTTGAAACCAAGAAATCTAAATGAATTCATATTATCTTTGAAGTTTATATAAACTGGATGTCTATCTAAATTGAGAAGTAAATAAATTAAATAAATTAAAATGATTGCATAATTTCTTACTCATCCACGTCTCTCAAATCATGCATTGCACTATTTTAGTTTTTATCCTACGAGTTTCGGCTCATGGTTGTTGAATCCCCGCTTTTACAGGTTCAGATGATCATGAAAGTAGAGTAAATAAAAGTTGAGATCTTGAAAAGTGTTTTGGAAGAAAGGAGTAAATTTTTACTTTGGATGTAAAGGTGCAAATTACGTACATATATATATGTTTAAAATTTCATGTATATATTTAATGAGATTATGAGACTGCCTTGGATGATTGTAATCAGTATGCAAATCTAGTGAGACTTATGTATAATTTAAGTCGTATGGAGATGAATACAGTAGTAAGGAAGTGAAGGATGCCAATTATTATGTAGCTTAAGCTTGTATGGTTTAATGTTCTTTGGGAATTGGTATAACTGTGATGTAGCTGGAAATGAATGGTTGTAATAGCTTTGATCGTGTTTGAGAGTTGGAATCCAGGTGGTGCCCGAGTATATATCTTGTGATTTGAATTTGAGTTTGACAAGTAAATTTGGGATAGTCCGAAAAACAGAGGAAACTCTGCCAAAATTTTTAAGAATTTTACTTCGAATAATTTTGAAGTTTAGGAAACGAACTTCTTTTGAAACAAATCACATTCAGATGTTTTTCTTTAAAGGTGGTTCAAACCATAAATAGGGTTTTACAGAAAGAGTCTTCTCGATTAGTCTATAAAGCTGAGTAATCATGCGAGGTTCACGCGCCTCGGAGGCAAGGGTGTGACAGAATGGTATTAGAGCTCTAGGTTCGAATACCTACGAGCTGTGGGTAATAATGTGATTTTTGTAAATTGTGTGATTGATTATAGGCACCATTACACGACATGAATTGTGTGCTTGCATGGGTTTGCGAATGAATTGTGTCATGCCCCAAACTCTGGGTTACGTGAAACACCCACAAACAACCAACCCGAGAATACACTCTCAATAATAAACATACATGCATAGTATATAAACGCCAAACAGCTTACATTACATGGCTCCAATGCCGAAAAATATGTTACAACATACATGTAATAGAAAGAACAAAAGGGAAGACTAAATCTCTTCCACCTCTCCAGCAACTCCAGATCAATCTGTGTGACCGGTACCTGAAAAAAATCAAATCCCACACCATGAGCCAAAACTCAGCAGAAACTAGACAGGCATGCAGTACAAGCTAAATATATGTTAGGAAAACGAGGTGCAGTTTTAGACTCTTTTTCAAGCCTTAAAAACAATTTCACGTGTAAGGGAAAGCGAGGATACAAACTATATTTTAACTCACTAATAGAAGCCTTGAAAATAGTTGAAAAATAGTTTTTAGATCGCGATTCACACGGTTCTTGAAGACAATTTAAAATTGGTTTTATCCGTGGTATAATGCAGTTCATGCAGTCCATGTCACATCAATGTCCTCAAGATCACATTTCCATCCTTCGAATTCACACCCAAGGGTACCTTCAGGATCACATTTCCATCCTTTAGGCACAACACGTCCTTAGGATCACTTTCCATCCTTCAGCCAATCATTCACATGCCTCGTCAAGACCTCGTTTCAGCCGACAGAGCGCTCACACACGCACCCATGCATTGTTAGAACCACAGCTAACATCTACAAAGCCACAAATTCATCTATCCCATTCCATACACGTATGCAAATCTAAACCAGAATTTAATGCATAAAATCACATACCAATACTACGTTTCACAAACCACGTCACATGTCTATAAGACTCTGAGTTTTAAACATAAAACTACGTTACACATATCGACAACAAGCCATGTATAACTTCACAATTCGTACATAAATAAAGCAGAGTCATAAATGTACCTAACTAGTTATGAACGCACATAGCCATATAGAACGTCCCATCATAATACCACTCGTCAAACAACCCGACACCCACTCACCTGAACCACCAGCGACACATACGACCCAGCCTAACCCCGAGGCCAACACCAAAACCAAAAACCTGGTTCTCACCAAAAACCTCATTTACAAACCAAACCACGAACCCACACATAACCAGCACGCACACAACCGTGCCACGACACCCAAAATCAACCATGAACGTCACACAACACCCGAGGCCATGACAGGACCCCCGAAGCCACCACACGACCAATCGAACTCCAAAGGGAATCCGGTGGTATTTGAATCGACTAATCCCATAAATTAATCAATTGAACACCAAAGGACACCAATTGGAAACCAAAGAACCCAACCAAAACCACAAACCAACAGCCCAGACTTCAGTCGACTGGACCTAACCCCCAGTCGATTGAAAAACACACTAGACAAGCCCAGAACGTCCAAAACACATGGTTCAATCAACTG
The DNA here is from genome assembly GCA_034768845.1 of Heliamphora exappendiculata. Classification (NCBI taxonomy): domain Eukaryota; kingdom Viridiplantae; phylum Streptophyta; class Magnoliopsida; order Ericales; family Sarraceniaceae; genus Heliamphora; species Heliamphora exappendiculata. The sequence continues at coordinate 14,623 of JAOTRH010006893.1, forward strand.
ACCCCACGGTCCAATTGATTGAACCCCAAGTACTATGATCTAGTCGACTGAATCTATGAGTTCAGTTGACTGAACAAGCCCAGAAACCATTTTTTAGCTACGTGTTCCACCTCCAAACCTCAAATCGAAGCCCCTAAACACCCATTTAACACCCTCAAACATCCACATGCCCAAGCCTTACAAAAGAAACCCTCGACACCCGATTCCATCCACTGAAAATGACAAAAATAAGTTTTTAAACCCAAAAATCCAACTTTAAACAAAATTAGATCCACAACAATCTAACCGTTAAAAACACACACAATTACACGTAACACCTTTATACAGTAGTAGGGTCTAGAATCCTACCTCGGTGAGTTCAAAACTCAATGCTTTGAACGGCGTGCAAAATCGAGCTTTGCCAGAATGAAATTCCACCCGAATGAATACGTAGCCCACCATGCCAAAAGCAAGGATCCACTGTTGGATCATTGAAAATCGAGCCTTGGGCCTCCAAAAAGTTAGAGAGAGGGCAGAGAGAAAATAGAAGAAACTTACTAGAGAAGTTTTAAAAATATCTTTTGAAAATATGTAACTTTAGATATTTACAGGCCTCTAAAATATATTTTTTTTAAATTTTTTGAAATTCGCATCACAACACTCCACGACCCTAGGAACTTACCCCGCATGCATATCTAACCCCGATCATGCATCAAAACTGTTTAAACATGCTAAAGCAATAACACTAAACGCGCGTCGAAAAAAAAAAAAAAAGCGGGTCAGGGTCTCACAACTCTACCCCCTTTAAAGGAATTTTGTCCCCAAAATTCAACTCAAGGTCAAACAACAAACCATCGATCGCAATCGATCCAGGCATACGTGATGGTCAACCAAACCATTCTTAGGATATAGTCAAACAAGGTCAGGAATCCTAAATAATAGCCAACTCTCTCAATGACTCGGGATCTACAACTCACCCCAACCTCACATTCTCACCAGCCACTACCTCAACACAGCACACCACTCGCTGATCCAGCATCAACTCCCAAACAGGTGCAACAAAGAAACTGACCCGAAGCCTGCATACTCAAAAAGTACCTCTGCTCGCTGAAGGTATGTCCGCATCATCCGGCACAACCAGTGCCCTGGAAGAACTAGGAGCTATAAGAGAATACACTCGGGGCAACCCCATTTTGTCTTATTTATCAAAACTCGGCGTTGTCGGCTGTCGTACTCACTGAACTAAAGTTCCTTGATCTGTCACTCGAGAAGTCTGTATTGCGGGATGCTACTATCGACCCTGCACAAATGAACCCTCTGGTGTGCCCACTACACTCGGCACACTGCCTCCCTGAGGACAGTTCCTGTGAATATGTCCTGATTGACCACACCCGTAGAAAATTGGCAGTTCCCTCCCTTGCTAGATGGTTAGGACACCCTATCTTTAGAGATAAAGAAGGGCGTGAACTTTTTGTACGCCGTATACCTACTTTTTTTGAAACATTTCCAGTTGTTTTGGTAGACGGCGACGGAATTGTTATAGCCGACGTTCCTTTTCGAAGAGCAGAATCGAAGTATAGTATCGAACAAGTAGGTGTAACTATTGAGTTCTACGGCGGTGAACTCAATGGAGTCAGTTATAGTGACCCTTCTACTGTGAAAAAATATGCTAGACGTGCTCAATTGGGCAAAATTTTTGAATTAGATCGTGCTACTTTGAAATTCGATGGTATTTTTTGTAGTAGTCCAAGGGGTTGGTTTACTTTTGGGCATGCACACTGGTGCTAAACTCTGGCACTGCTTTGGCTGTAGACAATTCGCCGCACAATGCCTAGGTTGCTTGCACCGGTAAAAAATAAACACCCTCTGCTCTGGGCCTTCAGACGAAGCTACTGATGGTGCTGGTGCAGAGAACTGCTGTGGTAACCCAGATGGGTGAAAGATAGGACTAGAGGACCACTGCCTCTTGCTGGAACGCCCACCTGTCTGTACCTCTGTCCCACCTTGTGATGTTCGGGCCTCCTTGGAAGCTCAAATCTCAGCCAGAGTGTTCTCAACCCTCGCTGCTACCTCCACCAGCTCTGTGAACACACAAAGTCCCTGTGCTACCACACGATCCCTGATCGCCGGCCTTAAGCCTCGCTCAAACCTCATCGATCGCAGCTCGTCTGTGCTCACTAACTCTGGTGCAAACTGGGACAAGCTTATGAACCTAGCCTCATACTGCATGACGTCCATCGCCCCCTGGGTAAGAGTATAGAACTCCTCCCTTGTAAAAATCCCTCTTTGAAGCTAGGACGTATTTCTCCAGAAACACTCCTGTAAAGGCTGCCCATGTGACCTCCACCGTGGTCCTGGCATACTTTCATCACGCGTGAGCATTATCTCTCAGCTGAAAGGCGGCAAAAGAAACTCGCAACTCATCCTCCACAATCTACAATGTGTCCAGGATCCGAGTCACCAACTCCAGCACTTTGTCGCCATAATAGGATCAGGATCTCCAGTAAAGGTAGGCAGATCCATGTGCCTGAACTCCCGCATCGCTACTATAGCCCTCGCCTCAGGTACTCCCTCCCTCTCCCTAACGATCTCATCTCTAACCAACTACTGGATAGAATCCACCAGCACGCGCAACAACTCCGTCGTGTCCATCGGTCCCAGGGAAGCATTTGCATCCATAGCATCAAGGATAGGAATATCCCCTTGGCCACCACCACGACCACGGCCTCGCCCTCGTCTCGCAGACATCGCGTCTATATGAAAAAGATAGAACATGAGATGCAGCACATAACATAAATCACATAAGCATGCTAACACATAAGCACATAGGTTCATGCTAAATAAAACCCCATATACCGAGGAGAACCAACAAGAATGACACGTCAATCTAAACAGCCTACTTAGATTCCCTTCTAGAAATCACGTAGCTAAATGCATTTCTAACTTAGCTCCCAAGTTTGTTAATCCAAATGCCCAAAGGTAGAACTAATCAATCCCAAGATTCAACCCCCATGCTCACATATACACATCATTCACATATCTAACTTGCTGACACGTTGATGTTATCAAAGCGTCTAAACACATGCAATCAAGCACACGCAATCAATCTCACATGGGCTACACCCTCTTTCCACGGCTCATAGGTATTTGAACCCAGAGCTCTGATACCAATCTGGCACGCCCCAAACTCTGGGTCACGCGAAACACCCACAAACAACCAACCTAAGAATACACTCTCAATAATAAACATACATGCATAGTATATAAACGCCAAACGACTTACATTACACGGCTCCAACGTCGAAAAACATGTTACAACATACATGTAGTAGAAAGGACAAAAAGAAAAACTACAGCTCTTCCACCTCTCTAGCAACTCCAGATCAACCCGTGTGACCGGTATCTAAAAAAAATTAAATCCCACACCGTGAGCCAAAGCTCAACAGAAACTAGACAGGCATGCAGTATAAGCTAAACATGCTAGGAAAACACGGTGCAGTTTTAAACTCTCTTTCAAGCCTTAAAAATAATTTCACATGCAAGGGAAAGCGAGGATACAAACCATATTTTGACTCACTCACAGGAGCCTTGAAAACAGTTGAAAAATGGTTTTTAGATTGCGAATCACATGACTCTTAAAAATAATTTAAAATTAGTTTTATCCGTGGCATAATGCAGTTTATGCAATCCATGTCACATCAATGTCCTCAGGATCACATTTTCATCATTCGAATTCACACCCAAGCGTACCTTCAGGATCACATTTCCATCATTCAGGCACTCACAACACGTCCTTGGGATCACATTTCCATTCTTCAAATAATCACACACGTCTCGTCAGGACCTCGTTTCAGCCGACAGAGCGCATACACACAGGTGCCTCATCAGGACCTCGTTTCAGCCGACAGAGCACACACACACACACCCACACACGCACCCATGCATTGTTAGAACCACAGCTAACATCTACAGAGCCAAAAATTCGTCTATCCCATTCCATACACATATGCAAACCTAAACCAGGATTTAATGCATAAAACCACGTACCAAAGTTACGTTTCATAAACCACATCACATGCCTATAAAACTCTAAGTTTTAAAGCATGAAACTATGTTACACATATCGACAATAAGCCATGTATAACTTCAAAATTCGTACATAAATAAAGCCGAGTCATAAATGTATCTAACCAGTTATAAACGCACATAGCCATATAGAACTTCCCATCATAACACCACCCATCAAACAACCCGACACCCACTCACCTAAACCACTAGCGACACATACGACCTAGCCTAACCTCGAGGCCAACACCAAACCCATAAACCTGGTTCTCACAAAAAAACTCATTTACAAACCAAACCACGAACCCACACATAACTAGCACGCTCACAACCGTGCCACGACACCCAAAACTAACCATGCACGTCACACTTGAGGACGACATCACACAACACCCGAGGCCACGGCACGACCCCCGAAGCCACCACACGACCAACCAAACTCCAAAGGGAATACGATGGTATTTTAATCGACTAATCCCATAAATTAATCAATTGAACACCAAAGAACACCAATTGGAAACCAAAGAACCCAACCAAAACCACAAAACCAACAGCTTAGACTTCATTCGATTGGACCTAACCCCCAGTCGATTGAAAAACACACTGGAAAAGCCCAGAACACCCAAAATGCATGGTTAAGTTGACTGACCCCATGGTCCAGTCGACCGATCCCCAAGAACTATGATCCAGTCGATTGAACCTATGAGTTCAGTCGACTGAATAAGCCTAGAAACCATTTTTAAACTACGGGTTCCACCTCCAAACCTCAAATCGAATCCCCCAAACACCCATCTAACACCCTCGAACATCCGCACGCCCAAGCCTTACAAAAGAAAGCCTCGACAGCCGATTCCATCCACCGAAAATGACAAAAATGAGTTTTTAAACCCAAGAACCCAACTTTAAACAAAATTAGATCTACAACAATCTAACCGTTAAAAACACACACGATTACACGTAGCACCCTTATATAGCAGTATGGTCTAGAATCTTACCTCGATGAGTTAAAAAATTGATGCCTCGAACCATGTGTAAAATTGAGCTTCACCGAAATAAAATTCTGTCTGAATGAACGCATAGTCTACTGTGCCAAAAGCAAGGATTCGCTGTTGGATTGTTGAAAGCCGAGCCCCAGGCTCCCGAGAAGTTAGAGAGAAGGCAGAGAGAAAAAAGAAGAAACTTACTAGAGAAATTTTGAAAATATCTTTTGAAAATATTTAACTCTAGATATTTATAGGCCTCCAAAATATCTTTTTTTGAAAATTTTCGAAATTCGCATCGCAACACCCACGACCCTAGGAACCTGTCCCGCATGCATATCTAACTCCGATCATGCATCAAAAGCATTTAAACATACTAAAGCAAAAATGCTAAACGCACGTAGAAAAATGTCAAAAAAGAAAACGGGCCAGGGTCTCATAAATTGTTTACGTGTGCTATGTATTTATGTGTGCATAGAGGTTGAATCTTGAGAGTGATATGAGTTTCCTTTAGGCATCCAGCTAAATATTCGGGGATTCAAAATATAAAAGCGTGTTATCGATATTCTTTCTATGAGAAATTTGGATTGGTTATCTGGATTGGCGTGTCATTCCTAACGGTTCTCCTCAATGTGGGTACGATTGATGATGTGATTTGTTTGAATAGGATTAATATGTTTGTATGATTCTTGAGTGTTGAGTTTTAAGGGAACGGACATGAATATTCTTTGTGTAGTAAAATGTTATTTAAGGAGAGTTGTGCCATTAGTAATTATGTGGCTAGGCGTGGGAGAGTGTTGGAATCTCCTAGAAGGTAGTTGCTTTGATGGACTTAAATGATGAAGGTAAAGCCTTTCGGTTTAAAATCTTAGTGGATTTTATTATGGATGCCTTGGGATGAGTGTGGCTTGAGTACAATTTCGGTGGATGATTACTATGGGTCTTTTAGAAATTTCATTTACAGTAAAAATTTGTTGTTTGGATTAGTACTTTTATAGTTCCAAGGTGGTGCTGAGAAGTTGTCGTTTATCGGGACATAGGCATTCTCTGGAGTGAAACCGAAATGTAGGGAATCTCATTTTCTTTATGTAATACCACAACTATTGTAGATGTGATCCTGATTAGTGAAAAGTGTGCCAAACGTGAGAAGTCCTCGAAGGGTGTTGGTGGTGTGGTTAATTCTATCACTAGGGACAAAACGTCCTGAGGATGTCTTTGGTAGATATAGAGGTTGTTCATGTCTGGTCATAAGTATGGAAGTGGTTATGTTATTTTTAACCCAAGAGAAGATTAATGATATGGTAAGGAGGAATAGTAAACTTAAAGGGATCAACTAACTTATGATTGAAATGTTCATATGATGTTAAAATATTTAATTTTAGAAGGAGGAATGTGAGTGACTTTTGGAAAGAAAAGGCTAGGTTAGATTCTATTTTAAGGGTTTGCTTAGATTTTCTTAGGAGTGTGATTAACGTCATGAGGTGGGTCGTGCGGATGTGGCTTGGTGACAGACGGTTGTTAGAAATTTAAGTTTGGAGTTCAAGAGCGGAATGCTAGAGAAGAAATTGTTTCTTCAGATGTGGTTATCTGTTATGATGGCATGTTAGGAATATGTGTAGCATGTCAATCATTCAATTTGAATATGAGGTTAAGCCAGGAGCTAGAAAATTTTTCGCGGCTAGTGAACCAGTCGGTGTGTTGGCTGCAATTATCATCTCAAATTCGGCATACAAGAATAGTTTTTGATTCTTCTTCAAATGGTAATTCAAAATGATGAAGGAAATACTACTTTGTATAGTGAATTATAAGAATGATATTTCGAATTTTTAGATAATATTGTATTTGAATTATTGTAATTGTGGAAGAAAGTATTGCCGAGAAAATGCTCTATATTTTGTTAAGTCAATCCCAGGGATATTGCTGTTGAGTTCTTGGTTGAGTATAATGGATAACAAATGTGTATGAAAGTTCTGAATTTGATACTAACCTTCTTGATCATGTTCATATCAAAAGGGACACCGGTCTTAGATCAGAATGTGAGTGTGTAAAAGATTTGTAAGAAATGACAAGGGACTAGGAATAAAGTTATCTGTCAGTGAAGAGTGTTTTTTTTGGGGTAAGTTTGTAGTCGTGTAGGACGCGATATGTGGGGTATAATAAAACTGAGGATCTTGAATAAGTATGAATAGAGTTTAAGTCTAAGAACTAAGCGTAACGAGTGGTCAAATTTTAGTGATGAGGTTTGACAACATGAGATAAGGTAAGATATAATAATGTTCTTAGAATGAAAGATTGTAGAGGACATTAATGGGAAGATTTTTACTCAGAGAACTAGTTGTGAATTTCGAGGATGAAATTCCCCAAGGGGGAAGGTTGTAGTGACCTGGTACGATTTTTGGGAAGGACTTTCGACAATAATATGATGTGTTATATGCGATTGGTGCCTCGCGACACATGGACAATAAATTGGTGATAAATTCCGTGATGTCAGAAAATTTTAATTGTGTTACTTGAATTTAATTTAAAATTTAATTAGAGGTTTATATAAGGTAGAGTTAACATGTAAATAAATATAAGGGATATCCATATATATATGTATTAGGGTATCTCAAAAAAAAAGAAATGAAAATGCCTCTCAGCCGAAGCTGAGAAGCTTCGAGAAAAAATGCAGAAAAAGAGAAAGAGATAGAGAGAGAGAAGATAAAGGCGCAGGCCGCGACCACCCTTGCCACAAAAAAAAACTAGTAGTCATGCCACCTCCACCAAAACACCAACCTCTGGCCTCCTCCTATCGCCCTGGCGTCATCACCACCATCGCCCGAAACCTCTCTGTTGGGCGCCGCCACAGTTTCTTCTTCTCTCTGATTTTGTTTGGTTGGCTCCATGGATGCACAAGTAAGCCTCTTCAAACCTTAAGAGAAAGAGAGACAAGATGAACCAAAAAGGGGTCAAAACTCCTCCCCTGTTTCTGTTGATAGCCCCATTCCCGCCGCTTTTTCTTCCCTTTTTATCTCTGCTTTGGGGCCAGTTGCACCTATATGGGAATAAGATCACAAAAATTGATCGTGGCTCATTTTAGGAGACCCGAGGAGGAAGTAATGAAGCTCCCAAAAGTTCCCAGACCCACGAGTTAAACACCAAATCGAAAACCACCAGAGTAGAATAAAAGTTTAATCAATTAGTGGAACAAAGTCGAAGCATCGAGAAATTAATTTGGTGAGTGGCCGAGAATCCTAGGGTTCGAAAATTTGGCGCAATCCGATGCTTTGAGGCTCCATAAGGTAGGATTTTGACCAATTTAAGTGCTTTGATTTGATTTGTGTTGATTTTGGTTATTAATTCTGTGAAATCCTAATGATTCAAGTGGTTAAGAAAAATTCAAATTTGCTAGTGCAATGTTGGGATTGAATTTTATAATAATGGTTTGACCTACTGGAATTGGAATGTAGCAGCAATGGATACAAAGGTGTTACTAAAGAAATTGGTGGGCTTAGAGTTGAAGACATGGGTTAACTTCAGATTGAGAAGGCTTCTGTGAAAATTTAGTTAACAGAGGTGTAAATGATTTACTTTGAGATTACTGGGTATGTAGTTAAAATGTGGGGTACATAAAGAGAGGCTGCACCCATGTAGCTTGTAATTTATGAATTTAAGATTAAGTTCAAGTTTAGTCAGCATTGTAGTAAAGTTTGAAGTTCATTTGTAAGATTTAAATATAACTAAAGGTGGCGTACTAATATTATACAAGAAGAGATTGTCTTACCTTGTGAGTTTTAGTGAATGGATTGATTATGATCATGTTTACTCTTGGATACAAATTGATGAGTCGTAAATTAATTACTTGAAATTAGAACTCTTGGGTAGTGTGGTTATTTAATTCGTATATTTTGAGCTATGTTCTTGAACTTGAAATAAATAGAAAAGGGATTTTAGTGTGTGGAAAACCAAAAGCATTTTCCTCAGTTAAGTAGGGGGGGG
>JAOTRH010006904.1:0-14359 GCA_034768845.1 Heliamphora exappendiculata
CAATTTAAAGACATTTATTTGTAGGAAATGAATTATTAAAATCATCAAAATTAATTAAAGAAGCACTTGGGCTAACATCCTTAATTGCTAATCTTTTGACCTCTCAACGTGAGTCAACAGTGATTGCTTTAACCATGACCCCATGCCTTTGAACCATACGGGAATTCATTCTAAGATAACCCTAACCCCAACGGCATTTCGTGCTTGTACCATTCAAAATCCTCGGCTGAATGCTTATCTAGTCACTACCTTATAGTCACCTTCTTTGAAACCAATAAAAATTGAGGTGACCACCATTATTAAACTCCACGTATGTTTTTACCCGATAATCTTCAAAATCGTGCCCTGTAGATCTGTGAGCAACTACGACGAATGTTAGGATGGTACATTATTAGGCTTCAATGCTTCCAAGGAAGACCAGGATAATGCACGAAAACCCCTTAATACCTTTTCAAATCATAGCACAATCTTTTCTCAACATTACGACCCAAAGTATCGTCAACGTCTGTGTTTAACGAAGTTTTGAGGACTGAGACCCTGACTGCAGCAATAACTAAGTAAAGGGATTATTCAACTAGCTACATTTTTTCAAAGGACCCGATAAATAGAACTATGCCATCAACAATCTACAGTTAGAAACAACAGCTTCACACTAAGGGACTCGTGACATCACTATGTGACAAAGTTTAGACTTTCCCAGACTAGTTCATAGTGGACCCGCAAATCCAACAAATCGGGAAGCAAAAGATTTATACAGACAGTAGGAAAGTAGAAAACAAGAGACACGCCTCGAGTTTAGGACAACCCTGGTATACAAATAAAGAAAGAGTAACCGTACACATCATTAGTCACGCCATCTTTTCTCATCAAAATGATAGTGTCCAAGTTCGGCCATCCCCGCATTCATTGGAGAATTTCTGACAACAATATGAGCATCAGGAGCTTGATGGAAAGGTTACTATAAAACCACAATGGATCACGTGACTCGATATTTGTTTTAGATGTCTTTTACCACAATTCAATTGTCCTAGAGTGACCACCAACCAGAGAGTGATGAGTGGAATGTTCACGATTCACAAGAGACAAACTCAACAATCTGTTTCAATTGCAATAAGTTTGGACATAAAAAGTTTGAATGCCGGTTACCAAGGGGAAGAAACTATAACATTCGTAAAAAGGGAATGAGTAGTTCAAGAAGGATGATACAACGCAACCAACAAGAGAACCGATGGACAAAAGACTCCCTTCACAAGGGAAAAAGGAGTATTCGTTGATGATCGGAGGTACGCCCAAATTCGTAAACTCTAAGATATACGTTAGTTAGACTTGTTGCGTTATTTCGAGAAAAGATACGCTAGAAGGACGAAGGCTTTTAGGTCAGCCCTAGTTAGATAACTCCCATGCCATGGATATTCGACATGACCTTTGAGAATCGTGTAGTTATTGGTCTAAGACGTTAGCCAGGTAAAACAACAATAGCTCAAAGTAATAAGCGTATAAGCCCAACCCTATCCATATCCTCAATAAGGTGCGACTCAAGGATAATAACATCGAAGAGAAGAAGTATAAATAACCATCCAAAACTTTTGCATGAAATTTCGAGAACGAAATTTGTTTAAGAGGGTAGATTGTAACACCTCGATCCGGACCCTAGTAGTAAACCACCTAGATTGTAACAATCCGACCCAGACCCTAGTTGTAACAGCCCGGACTGTAACTACTCGCTGAGAAATCTAGTCCAGCCACTAGTATTAGCGACGGTTAATTGACAAGATCTTAGGTCGCTGCATGAATAGAAGAAATCCTAATTAAACCCGAAACCCTAATTTGACCCGAAAACTCTAAAAGAGACTAAATACTCAGAGGCAAGACCTTAGTACTTAGAAAAGTCTCGGAATAGCTTAAATTAACTAAATAACATAAAATATTAAATTAAAAATAAAAAATTTCCATAACTAAGATAAAATAACTATTTTTTCCATAATACAGCAAAAAGTCCTAAAAATCTAAAATTTGACACATGGACACCCAAAATTAGATATTTATATATAATTAATTAATAAAATATAAAATAACAACAAAAATTACCAAGACTTTTTATACAAGTCACTTTTTGCCTTTTAAAGCTTAAAAAATGAGAAAAATATGTATAAATTAAGCATTATTTTGATCCAAGACTTCTTATATAAGTAATATATATAATAATATAATAATATAACTCAACAAAAGTAAACAAATAATTATTTAAAGTCTCTACACAATAAATAAGTTAAAAAATTAATTCTAGTTAAACTAGTTTGATTTAGCTTAAAAGGTTACACCTATTTATTTAATTGCTATTAAAATTATGATAAATCATGAAAAAACTAAATTAATTATAAATACATTAATATAATAGATTTTAGTAGTTTTAGGTACATAAAATTAATATTTTATGCAATTAAATACACAAAAATGCACCAAAAAACATTTTAAAACCTTAATTAATTGCCAAATCAGCTGTTTAGTCTCCCAAACACTGCATGGCCGAAATCCCCCTGCCCCAAATCTGATTTCTTATATCTTAAACAACTCCCACCTCTTAAGCAACCAATAGGAATTTAGAAAATTTTAATTTTCAAACCAATTGCAATAATTAATCTCCATTACAATTTTTCCTATAAAAACAAGGCCTTAGCCCCCCATTCTCTTGACACATTCGGCTGAAAGAGAGAGTGAGAGAGGGAGAGCAACCACAAAACATTCTAAGTGTTCTAAGAGAGACGGAGAAGAGAAGAAGAAAGAAGAAAGGAAGAGGAAGGAAGAAAGGCTCAAGGGAGATACAATAAAACTAAGTACATTTCTTCTTCAACCATTTGAGTATCAAATAAGATAAGCAACTCCTTCAAACCCTCTGATATTCTCCCTTAAGATATCCCTCAATCCATCTCTATAAGCAACCCTAAAAGAAAGAAATAAAAATAACTCAAAAAGGCATCGTAAAAGTGGTTTAGGGACTATCTGTGCTTAGACAAGCTTTGTATGTGCTTGTATGTGTACGTTTTTTAGTTTTACGGCTTGTGTGTATTCTGGAGTTTTGATTTCTATGAGTTTAAGACATGCATGCAAAGAAAACACATCAAGAATGCACACAATACAAGCTAACCAACCAAAACCCTAAGTAGCCTGATTTTCTGGACTTACTCATTTTCTGCCACCGACTTTAAATAATCATAACTAAATGTATAAAAATGGTATTAAAGTGATTTTTGTGTCCAGATCTATATTTTGGAGTTAAAGTTTATAAAAATTTTGTTTGAAGTAATTTCGTTTGGTAGAACTCCAGATATCTCATTGTTTCTAAAGAGTGTCAGATCTTGATCACTCTGAGTTGCAGACCTAAAAATCTTAAGTTAGAATGAGAACCGAGGTTAGTCCAAAAAATAAAACTTGTAGAGGACATATTTGTCTTTCTGTCCTCCAAAAATGACACAAAAATAAAAAGTATTGATAGGAAAAACCACTTCCTAAAGTCTCTATTGAGGTTCAGTAACAGATAGACCTCTCTGTCACACATTTTTGTGAGACCTAAAACTTAACTTTTTAGAAGCCAAATCCAGAAATGATAAACATGAACTTTGTATCTGACATATGAAACTAGTTACTGAGTAAAAATTGGCCCAAAATATTCTCGGATGATACCCCAAAGGTTTTAGAAATTCTCTGTTAAAAACACCATCTGTAGACCCTTTTTACACTAACTGAACCCTCTTTATAAATTGGCCAAAAGATCAAACTTTTTACAAATAACTTGTTCTAGCGCAAAACATAAAACTTGTAGGGGATATCTTAAAATAGAAGCTCACCAAAAACCGGAGCCACAGCCCTTGAATTGATGTCCCAAAACTGTGTCCAACAGAGGCTCAAAGTCTGTGGACCTCAAATGAGTGGAAACATGCCAGCCAAATGGATCCTACGACAGGGGTATTTTTAGATGACCATGGAGACATACTGTATAAAGCTCAAGTAGAAGTGACATAAGTTTCAGATCCACGCTAATCTTATGCATGTTCGACAATCTCAATTGTATAGCTTGACGTCGTCGTGGCCATTCTCGGTATAGGGGATTGACGTAATTGGCAGGCTTACATTGAAAGCTTTCAATGGTCATGAGTTTATTTTAGTAGCCATTGACCATTTCACCGAGTGGGTGGAAGCTGCCTCTTACTCAGTACTAAAAGCTTTCTATGCTGTAAGGTTTATAAAGAAAAACATAATTTGTCGCTATGGTGTTCCCCACGAAATCATCTCTAACAATGGTTTCCATTTTCAAGAAGTCTTGGATCTTTCAGAAGAATATCCAATAGCGCCACACAAGTCATCTCTATATCGGCCACAAATCAAAAAATCCATTGAGGCAGTAAATAAGAATATCAAGAAGATACCCGGCCAGATTCTTGACTCACCTACCCGCTATAATTGGAGCATTGTCCGAGGTTTAGATTATTGAACACTACTCCCCAACTTGAGGATTCACCCAGATAGTAGCGATTCAAGTATTCCATTTAGATCCTCAGTCATTCTTTTCCCACTTTCTCTCTTCTAGGGTGACTAGGTTATTTTTGATATCTCATTCCTTATGCCTAATTCATGTTGCTTACGTAATTAATTCAATTATCTCGTTTTGTTTGATTAAATCATGAGCAATTAGTTAGTTATGATAAGCATGTTTAGATTAGTTAAGTTTAGCTAAAATCATGTTAACCAACTTTAGTTTTACTTTGTCTATATTGCACACTCATACTTAGCACGTTATTACTATTGACTTCATCAAAATAGTGCAAACATGTCCGGTAATTACGATTTACAATGTCGTGATTGTCATATTTGGTGCACTCACATTCATACGGTCGTAATCGTTAATATTTCACTCGTATATTAAAATTTTCTAGTTAAATAGCGACTATTACATTTCTATATGATAGTTGTTACCTTCATAATTTAATTCCCTTTTAAGTATTGTCTTTTATTGTTTTTTTTGTAATTGACTTATGATCTCCATTTGAGTGTAATTAGGTGACTTTTGAGCATGTGTTTGTTTACTTTGTTTAGAATCATGATTGAGATAATTTAGGATGTTTTAAGATATTTCATTGTTTGGCAATATTGTATTCGATTGTGATTAGAATTTAGGAAATCTTGAAATTACATTTCTTTTAATTTGGTATCATGTTATATTTATGTTAGTTTAGGTTATTTGGGGATACCATATGGTTTGCTCCATATATTCTTTAGTTAGAAATTGCATACCGTAGGACTTAGAATTTTTTTTTGCTACTTATTTCATTTGGCATTCTATATATATATTATGTATTTTTCCTTAATTTTAGATGTTCTTTCTTTGGTTTTATTTTCTGTATTTTGTATACACTTGAGAAATCTAATTAAGAACCAATGATGATTAGTAGAGGCTAATCTCACGGTTGGGCGAACAGGGTATCTAATACCTTCCCTAGTTCGTACCTTAGCCTCAAGACCTTGGTTTTCTCTCGTTACCGTTGTAAAGATCAGTGGCTCATTTTATTTTTCTTGATTTCTTTCAAAAATCAAGTGAAAACTCTATTTTCACAAAGGGTTTTCAAAATTTGATTTTTAAGGTATTAAAATCTTTTTAAAACATTTCTTGAATTTGTTTATTTTTAAATCAAAACCCTAAATTTTGGCACTACACCAATCAGCAACAACTAAGATGCAGCGGCCAAAGTATTTACGAATGGATATAGCATCATCTAGCTTTAAAAAAAGGGTAATCGGCCTGTTGCCACACAACAAAAGAACTTCCAAAACAACATCAACCCGGGATTATATAGAGATGTAGGAAACAAATTTGCCCAATAGTAGGAAACACTAACAAAACTAAGGAGCATTTTCATAAATCCCATCCAACCACTTTCAAAATTAGCTCTCCAATTAGCGCCAAAAACATCCCCTTGGCACAACAGCCTGCACATTTCATCAAGTCAAAATTAAAACTGAATGCATTAAAAGCCATACCCACTGCACAACAGCTTATGGTCATATTCAAAACCTGGACCAACCTATATATTCCACACCCAAAATAACGCACACATCCTACGCACGCACCTAGCCCCTTACACGAGCCATAAGGGGAAGGCTATATGTAGAATTTAAAACCACAAAGGATACCAAAAGGCATGAAAATAACCCAATAAACTAGAAGAGAATCACAAAACAACAAAGACAAATCCTATGAACACCCCTCATAGTTAGGGAGCATACTCCTCATGGTAAAGAGGAAATAATACCATCAAAATACCCATAACTAAACAGTATAGAAGCATTCCAGCGGCGAGCCATCCATAAGAGCAATTAACCAGGGTCACGAAGCAGGCCTTCTTCCTTTTTGGATTGTCAAGAACTCTATACCTGAGAAGACATAATGTGAATCATAAGAAACCAAATATAGATATAATGAAAACCTCACCACCCTCCTCTTAAAGTGAATCTCTTTGCTCTCCATGGAGGAGGTAGGAACAAAACTCATAAGCTTCCTATTCCAAGCGACACTTCACAATAGCAAACATAGTTCATAAGGTTAGCCAAAAAAGCTCGCATTACTCTCTCATATGGATGTATCACACAACACTCCAACGAAAAAACCCAAAACTCACAGGTCCTTGCACCTCTCAAGCCTAGCTGCGTATGAACAAACTTACAAATAGAATGTTAGAAGCTGTCATCACTATCACTTAAAGTGAATACTTCAACACTTACAGCATGAAAGTTCCAACCTCCTCTGTACTTTTAGACCTACATTGCACAACAAAATTACAGTTTAAGTGTTAGTCTAAAAAATGTTAGCCGTCAAGGGCCAATCCTCCAAAATCTATAGATTTTTAGACGTTTTAGGGATCTTACGCCTAGATAAGAGCCTACCCCGAACAAGCTCCCATATCTTATTAATCACCACCTCCCGGTCATAAATATTACCTTGAAACTTACGTTAATTATGCTCATTCCATAGACAATATACTAAGGCCGAGAAAGCTAATTTAGGAACTATAGAACCCAAAGAAGAACCACCCACCCTATTAGCAAATCTAGTCCACCAACCTACCAAAGAGGTATCAGACCAAACTAGATGACATCTACCTAAAACCCAAGACCACACGTAACTTGAGACAGTACAATTAAAGAACAGATGGTCATGTGTTTCCTCATACCCAGAACATAGGCAACACCTATAATCACAGTCTATACCAAAAAGCCAAAGCTTATCACCAATATTCAAATGCCTCTTGATAGCAATCCAGAGGATGAATGTAATGACCCTACTCGAACCCTAGTATTAGTAATGGATAGTCCACAAGGCTATAGAGCACGGACGAGATTCAAAATCCTAACTCGAATCGAAAACCCTAAGTTCGGCCCGAAAATCCCAAAAAATTCAAAAACTCAGGCAACAAAACCTTGACACCTGAAGAGTCACTCAACATTCTAAATAAAGTAAATATCATGAAATAATGTGTTAAAAATTAAAAATCTTCATAAATAGGGTAAAATGATCATTTTTCTCCTAGTATAACAAAAAGTCTTAAAATTTTAAATTTTGACACATGGATATCTTAAATCAAGGATTTAAGTACAATTAAGTAGAAAATGAAAAAATAACATCAAAAATAATAAAAATACCCCTTAGTAGCCAACCACCTTGGGAAGAGTGCCAAAAAGTAGCCTTTTGCTTTCTTTTTATCCTAAAATGTTGATAAATGTATTAAATTTAGCTTTATAATGATCCAATACTTATTGAATAAGTAACATACATAATAATATAGTGTTATAAGTTAACAAAGCCAAACAAATCATTATTAAAGTTCATACACAATAAAATAAGTCAAAAAGTCACATATTGCCAAAATAGCTTAATTTGACTTAAAAGACTACATCTATTTAATCAATTACTATGAAAACTATGATAATATATGAGAATACTCTATTTATCATAAACATACTAAAATAATAGACCTCAATAGAAAAAGACACCAAAAAAATACACCAAATTAACTTTTAAAGTATTTTCTTGCACAAAAGGACATATAAACCAATGCAAAACCCCTTGATTGATGTGGGGTCAGGTTTTTGTCCCCCAAACAGCCCCTAGCTGTATTTCCCTTCCCCATATCTAATTTGTTCCCACAAAACTTGAACCAAATTAAATGAACCCATGTGATGTGTAAGGGAAAAAAGGAGAAGAAAGTACCCTTAATTAATCTTTTGTCCCCTCCATGTTCACCCTAGCCCTTGCCTATATAAACCAAGCCAAACACCCTCTTCTCCACTTGATATTTTCGTGCAAGTGACGGAGAGAAATCAGACCTCTTTGCTCTTGAGTGTTAAGGTGAGTTTGAGGGAGAAAAAGGAAGAAATCAAGGAGATTTTCTAAAGTCATGTCCAAATCCATCCTCCACCATCTTTTCATCTCTCAAACAAGTAAGTAAAATTTCTAAACCTTATGTCTAATATCCCTCAAAATATCCCCCAACACATCCCTTTAAACACTCTAAGAATCGAGAATTGAAATCAAACTGAAAAGGCGTCATAGTTGGAAATTTGGGGCTGTTATGTTTATGAATGATATGAGATGTTGTTTTGTGTTGTTATCTTTGAGTTTGATGACTTCTAAGTGTGATGGAGCCTTGATAGTAATGTCTAAAATATAAGCATGCAAAGAAATAGAACAAAAACTTGACATGGCATAAGTTGAAGACTTGGACCCTAAGAGACTTAATTTTTGAGAACATAGATGTTTCTGCGCTAAACTTTGGAATGCCATAACTCAATGTAGAAAATTGATCTAAGCATATTATTTATGTCCAGATTTAGATTTTTGTGTTAGCTTTCATCCAAAGTTTGTGTCAACTCATTTTCATAAGTAGAACTCGAGATATTGTAATTTTATCAAAGTGTGTCATTTTCTAACCAGTTAACACTACTAACTTGGAAACCCTGCTTTAAAGTGAGATCCGAACTTTGGTCAAAACTTTAAAGTTGCAGATAACATGTATATCTATTGGCCCACCAAATATGAGCACCACATATTGAGGTTTGATAGGTCAAAAATCCTTCGAAAGTCTCTATTGAGTTTCAGCCCTCAAGGGACATTTCTGTTACACATTTTTGTGTAGCCCAAAATTCCTATTTTTAGTGACCTATTCCGAAATTGGTCTACATGAACATTGTAGATAACATATTGAAGTACTTTTTGCTCAAACATCATACCTTAAAGCCTTGGGATGATTTCCAAAAACTATTGCAAACCCTCTGTCCAAAACCGACTCTAATGAGTTTTAGCAATTGACAGAACCTATTTTCTATAATGGCCAAAAAGTCTAACTTGTTCCAAAAAAACTACCCTTAGCTCTAAATATAAAACTTGTAGGGGACATGTTTAACTAGAACATACACAACAATGGGCTCATTTGGACTTGATATGACACCCCAAAGCCTAGACCAACAGAAGCATATTTTTGGTAAAATCATGAGAAAAGTGCTGAACCATTTTTGCTTAAGATGCTATGTTTACCATTTTTTCTTAGGTTTTGGCCTTAGTGTTAAACATAAGAATTGTAGTAAGTATTTTTATCTAAATGATGTTTAAAAATCATAACTTGATTCCAAATTTAGATACCCCAAAACCTTGTCGGCCCTTTTAATTTAATACTCAATTTTTTGCCTTAAAAGTCGCTAAGTGTGATTTGAGTACTCTTTGGTATGAGACCCGCATCTTTGTATGATGATCGATTTAAATTAGTTGATTAGTGTTTTTAATTAAATGTATGATGATTTAGAACTCATGCTATCATGTTTGAATCATATCTTGAGAATTATAGATTGTGCTTCACATACTTGTTCCTTATGCTTTGCGAATTGTACCATGAACCTTGCCATGCTAGTTGATACCATACAATAAATTGTTGCACTTGAGATTGATGGTACACATTATGAGCATTGTCACTTGCATCCTGACATATTGGAATCCATCTATGCAAACTGTTGTTGGAATGGGTTGTATTGAGATTGTCATTCTTGATTCTAAGTCTAGGGCGTCCCTGGTTGCCATTTTTTTGAAAATGATTTGGGATGTATTCCCCTTGTACACTCTGGGTGCATCCTCGTGTTACGGATTTTGTTTATACACCTTGGGTACATCCCTAGTGTTTGAAATGGTTTATGGATATTGTTGGGCACCATGGGTTCACCGCTAGCATTCTGCTTTCGATAGCTTGGACTTTTGGATTGACATCGACGAAGGCATCACGAGTCTTAACGTGGGACAAACCACTTGGGATTAATTCCCCTTGTACACCCTGGGTCATCCCCGGTGTTATAGATTAAGTTTATACACCCTGGGTGCGTCCCTGGTGTTTGAAATGGTTTATTGAATATTGCTGGCCTAGAGTATGGTGCGGACCCCACGCTATTGCCATTGAGTAAAATAGCAATGGTATGACTCCCGGCGATGCAGTTATTATTCACAAGGAGACGCAATGATGGCTTTGGTGATCAAATACCTGTGAATATCTACTTTGGTGATTCCCGGTGTGGAATTCCTATTATAATCTGGATACATATTGGGTTGGGCATCTACATTTCATACACGGCATCTCATACACGCTTGCTTATTAAATTATCTACTACCCTGTCATAAACTGGTCTATCTCCTTGACTATAAACTGTACTGCATGTTATATGGTATGCGTCATGGTGAATTTTGTGTCGTGAGATTAGTTAGAAGATTAGAGTGTTTTGCTTCTAGGCCTTGGCTCATGACATTCATGCCACGGGTGAGGAGTTCTTGGAGGAAGTCATCCCAAAGGGAGAAGAAAAGTTTGAAGAACATGGTGAGTTCCAAGAGCACGTGAATTTTGCTAATCCATTCGGAGGAGTCGACACCTCTGCTTTTGTTCTTATATTCAATTTTTCCGTGCTTAGTGTAATTTTTAAAATTTCTTAGTGAAACTATAATAGTTAAGTACTTTGAACGGTTCAGAACTCCTTTATGATGTAATAATTAACGTATGTAAATATGAATGAATGGCTAGAATATCTCTTTATTTATATTTATATATGTCATGACGTGCTCGGAGGACGGGGCACCATAATGAAACTCACCCTAGGGATATGACGCTTAAACCAAACTAGAATGCGCCAAATAGGCCTAAGTTTATTTTCCCGGATCTCCTCCCACAAGGAATCGATAGAAAACATCCCACCATTTAGAAGCCATAGAATACAGTCTGTTTTGAAAGATTCAAGTGTGAAACCAACATCCCTTTCCATCGAGACAATCGAGGGCCATCTCAACCATCGACAATACACTTGACTCTAGCTAAACCATTGAGGCCAAAATCATAAACACTACGAGGATCCCTTTCCTCAACAATGCAGCCCCAAGGATGCCAAGGGTCCAACCATAGGAAGGTGTCCTCCCCATTACCAACCTCATACCTAATATAAGGTTTAACTAAAGATCTTAGTTTGAGAAGCATCCTCTAACACCAGGAAGCCGACTAAGGAATCTTAGCTGACCAAAAAGAGTTATCACAGAGAATATTGGATTTAATCCATATACACCATAGGGACACATCTCCCCCAGTAAGCAAGAACTAGATATGCTTGGCCACTACGATTTTATTCCACATAACTAGAGATTTAATACCAAGCGTCCCCTCCTTTCTAGGAACACAAACCTCCTCCCACGAGACTTTAGCCCCAACAGATTTCATTTCAGGGCCATTCCACAAAAAGGCCCTAAGATGGCTCTCCACCTCCTTAAAAACCTTTTTGGGAAGGATGAACAAAGAGGACCAACACACTTGCATAGAGAACAAGATAGACCCAATCAGTTGTAGCCTACCTGCATAGGACAAAAACTTCCTGGTCCAAACTTGAATTCTTTTAGCAATTTTATCAAAGAGGGGCTTACAGTCTTTATATGCAACCTTTGTGGTAATCAAAGGAACCCTAAGGTATCAAATAGGAAGTAAACCATATCTGAACCCCAGAATATATAAAATCTCCTGCTTAACACTACTAGTCACACTCGAGAGGTAGACATCACCCTTCGGCGGGCTAGGAGATAGGCTAGACATTCTCTCAAAATCATTTAAGACCTTCCTAATGACTCTAATTGACTGGGAATCTGCCCTAGTAATGACCATAAGGTCATTGGCAAAACATAAATGAGCAATCTTATCCTTACCATAACACCAATGAGAATTGAAAGGCATCTCAGTACTATACTTCTGAAACAATCCCGAGAGGACCTCCATAGCCATAACAAACAAATATGGAGACAACCGGTCCCCCTACCGGAGACCTTTCTTCCCCTGAAAAAAACCATTAAGCTTACCATTAATACTAATAGAGAAGCTAGGGAACATCATGCACTCCCTAATCCACATAACCATCCTATCAGGAAACCCCATACATTGAAGCACAACATCCATAAAGTCCCATTTGACATTATCATAAGCTTTCATAGGATCAACTTTAAGCGCGCATCTAGGACCTGTATGTTGTTTACGATAATCCCTAAGGAGTTCCTGAGATAGAAAAATATTATCCGTGATTCTTCTATGCTTAACAAAAGTAGACTGAGAAGGAGATATAATTTTTGGCAAAAAACCCTTAATCCTATTGGCAATGATCATGGAGATGCATTTATAGATTGTATTGCAATAAGAAATGGGTGTGTATTCCTTGATAGGGGACGAATTAGGGAATTTAGGAATTAAAGCAATAAGGGTTGTGTTAGCTTCCTTCAACAAATGACCCCAAACAAAAAAGCTCTTAATAGCACTCGTAACCTCAGTACACACAATCTCCCAAGCATCTTTGAAAAACTCTGCAGATAAACCATCAGGGCTTGGAGCTTTATTAGCTTCAAGGAACCGCATGGTCTGCCTAATCTCTTCATCATTGACCTCACCAACCATGCACTCAGCATTCCTAGGGGATAGCTCATTCTTAATAAGACCTCTAACCTCATCTATATCAATCCTCTCAGAACTTGCAACAGACCCAAGTAGGTCCTTGTAGTACCCAACAATATGATCAGAGATGCTCTTCCTATTAGTACAAACCGTACCATCATCTCGTGTAACTATGGTGATACGAGATTTATTTTATTGAAAATTGATAAACTTAAAAAAAATTAGAGTTTTGGCTTCCCAAATTTAACCATTGAACTCTAGCCTTCTATTTAAGAAATCTTTCCTCCGCCAAGCTCAATTCCATGTAGAGTCTGTAGGCATCCCTCTCTTGTCCAACTAGGACACGATCATTGGGCTGCCTATCCAACCTAGATTGGAGACCCTCAAGAATAGCTCTCTAACCTAAAACCCTAGTGGATAAATCATTATATGACTCTTTATTTAGGTGCTTCAACTTAGCCTTTAACAGCTTAAGCTTTTGGGTGACCCTATACATATCAGACCCAATAATATCCTCCTTCCAAAGCTCCTTAACTAATGGGATAAACTGTGGGCTTTTGGTCCAAAAATCAAAACACTTGAAAGGCTTCCTTGCTTTAAAACCATCAAAATTAAATAAGATTTCAATTCTCGCATGATTCAAGATCCTGGAGGGACAAAAGAGAGCAGTGGTTTGAGGCAAATAAACCATCCAGGCTTAATTCACTAGGGTTTGGTTAATCTTAGACTTAATAAAATTATCCTCTTGTTGGTTGTTAGACCAAGTGAATTGAATGCCACTATATCTCAGGTCATTAAGTTCAGCCTCATATAAACATTTGTTGAAATCATCCATATGGGTCGACTATTTTCCACAACCACCAAAATATTCATCTAGGAATCTAATAACATTAAAATTCCCCATAAGCAACCAAGGAGACCTAGCAAGGCCAGGAGCAAGAGAAACAATCTTATCCCACAACTTGGCAGTTCTTGGTATTCCACACCCACGATAGTGGTTTCTCTTTCACGCTTGACTTCCACTGATTGCTTCAATGGTTTACTTGCATCCACCTCAACACAAACCCGCGCATACAAGATACGTTGTTTGGTATCCATAGCTCAGTTCAAATAAAGAAGGACACCTAACACACTTGGAACTCTACTTAAGCATTGAGAATTCCATAACTTTAGAGGTAAATCATGGAGCTTAACCCAAATAGGAATCTTAGAAACAACTTCCTTTGTAAAGGAAAATCGCTTTTTCCATCTTTGAAGTACAAGAAACTTACCTGAAATGTGCTAAGGTAAGAAAATAACCCACCAAGCAATCTTCTCAAGAATTCTCATCCACTAGAGTACTCTCAATCTCAATAACATCAGAG
>JAOTRH010006915.1:0-23621 GCA_034768845.1 Heliamphora exappendiculata
TAATCTGAAGACCTTCCTACAGAGCCAGTTCCAAACCAAAGATTTGGGGGCCCTTAAGTACTTTCTTGGCATGGAAGCGGCACAGAAGAAAGATGGTATCTTTCTCTCCCAACAGAAATATGTGTTTGACATCCTATCTGAGGTAGAGTTTCAGGAAAGCAGAGGCAGTGAGACTCCTATGCATCCAGGTCAAAAGTTGGGCAAAGGCGATGATAGTGAGTTGTTCTCACATCCAGATAGGTATATAGACGGCTAGTGGAAAAATTGAATTATCTCACCACCATGACACGTCCAAACATCGCCCTTGCGGTAAGTGTGGTGAGCCAGTTCATGGAGTCTCCAAGAACAAATCATTGACAGGTGGTGCTTCGTATATTGAGATACTTGAAAAATAATCCTGTTAAATGACTGATTTTCAAGAATCATCAACACCTCACCCTTGAGGGATATTCGGATGCAAATTGGGCGGGATCTCCTAGTGATAGGTAATCGACCTCAGGATACTTTATATTTTTTGGAGGGAATCTGATTTCTTGGAGAAGCAAGAAACAAGATGTTGTAGTAAGGTCAAGTGCTGAAGCTGAGTATCGAGCCACGGGAATGGCAACTACTGAGGTTATGTGGACACGACAGCTCCTAGAAGAGATTGGCATGCTTATGACGGAATCCACAAGATTGTGGTGTGATAACCAGGCAGCTATGCATATCGCTAATAACCCAGTTTTTCACGAGAGGACAATGCATATTGAAGTTGACTGTCATTTTGTCCGTAAAAAGTGTCAAAAGGATATTATATCCTTGGGTCATGTGAAGACAACAGAACAACTGGCAGATATCTTTACCAAGTCATTAGTGGGACCATGAGTTCATTATATTTGTAATAAACTAGACATGATTGACATCTATACTCCAGCTTGAGGGGGAGTATTAGTGATATTATTAGATGTATGTATATAATATCTGTAGATTGGCCTGCTAGCTATAAGGGCCCATTAGGGTTTTACTGTACACACCTTTGTAATTATTATATATAGTGAACCTCTCTAATTGAGAGGCTAAGTCTTCTGATAATCGATTATTCTCTTGTTACAAAACCATGGGGATGTTAGGCATGCACAACAATCATGCCAAGTGCATGTAATCCATGGTGAGCTTGAAGATATACTACTACCACAAAGGCACAAAAGGTTATTGAATGTTGTAACTATAGTTATCACTAGTTTTATCTTAATTCATGAATGTCAATACTCAATGCATATATCAACTATTTTTTGCTCTACATGACACATTCTGCAACTTTGTTTGCTATTTGAATGATGTTCTTTCCCAGTTCATGTGATGATCAAGTCTATAAGAACACAATCCATGACCATTTTGACCTTCCCCTTCCCCTCGGGTGCTCGCACAGTTGTAGTGTGTATGTTACTTCTTAAAGAGATAGAAAGTATTGATTTTGTCAAGGCTCTAACCAATTTCTTCTCAAAGGTTATAGAATAGTCTAGGCAATGCCAATTTGAAAATGTTTATGTATGTTGTGTGTGTGTGTGTGTGTGTGCATATAAAAAATACACATACATGCATATGCATATGTATTTATATTGTTGTTACCTTCTTGGTTACATGAACAATTTGATACATTCAAGTGCATCTCTAAAATTAGGTTGCCAATTGTGTCTAGTCTATCTTTGTCTTTGTTACATGAACCCGGGTATAAATATCGGGTGCGAATATCTGTCTAAGTATCAATTTCATTTAATTTTTATATCAAGAACACGGGGACATGGCAAATATTTATACTTTAATATATTTCTTTTAATTTCCATTGTAAATTGTAGTTACAAGTTTTTATATAGTATTTCATACATATTATGAGAATTTATGCATAGTTTTATAGTAAATTCGAATTATTAATAATGCTTATTAAGTGACTATCCAACTAAAAATGTCGGACACATATCTCATACCCTTATGTGAGCGTCAAGTGTCTGACATGAGTACTGTATACATCTAGACAATTTCATGTAGCATAATTCTTAGTAGCCAATGAAGAAAGTGTCCCTCAACAGAAATCTTTAGGACTATAAATGGGCTCTCATGGGAGGGGTATGCAATTACCCGTAAGGGTAATAATTTTGTGTTTTTTTCATGCATCATTTGTATATTATCTGCAAGGAAATGGTTAGAATAGTTAAACCTTGTGTAAAGAAACATTACTCGGACTTTCTTCTACCATAATTCATCACCATGGTTTTGGGGTCTTCCTCGAGACATGACGGGATAAAAATGCCTTGAAACGTCTTGTTAAATGCATGAAATATCATTTTACACCTATGAGCATCATAATTTAGTTTATAAATCCTACACCTTGTGTTTCACTATTTACATATTTTCTATAGATAGTTGAAGTGATAGGGATTGTCTCTTTTTTATTTATCGTGTTGAATAATGGTGCAAACAAATAACTAATTTTCAATTGCTTATGTTATGCATGTTTCTGAATATATATAAGCTAACAAGCGCGGATACAGACGCATGACGCGGACATAACATGAACACATAGAAACAACAATTAAAAGAAATTTGGACACGATAAAGAACGTCATGACATCAGATAAGTTTATATTTTTATATGTATATATGAAAACAAATACTATTACATTTTTTTCATAACAAATACATTACTAATTTATCATATCAAAATAGTAAAAACTAAAAAATCATTTTCAAAATAGTAAAAAATCACTGAATGATAAATCACTACAAGTGACAGAGATATGCGATTTAAATAACGAAAAATCCAAATATCTGTTATAACTAGTGTGTTTATGTATAAATTAGGGAAATTAGAATTAAGTGACTAATAGGCATAAGTTTACTTTATTTTTGAAATTTTATCTTTGGTTCACAAGTTCATTTTTTTAAGCTTGTAGTATGTTTCATGTTTTTCTAAGCAGTAGACAAGTGTGTCCCCCAACTGTGTCCTCTTTTTTTTAAAAAAAAAATAATAATAAATAAATAATAGGACATGTTTGGATGAGTATGCAGCACGCATCCTATGAGTGTCGGTTGTCCAACATGGATCCGTGATCTCCTTAGAAGTGCCCATACTTCTTAGCGATAAGATTTTGGTTGTGCATTCATGGTCCTGCTTTTTATGAAGGTGTATATGTAACTGGAAATGGATAATTTCAATAATGGGAACCTATGAAATTTTGATGGCAAATGTAAAATGATGAAATACTAGCTACTTACAATATGGTAATAAAAAAGCCAGATACGTCTTATATAACTGCCATGTTTTTCTTTCTCTAAATTCTAGGCCTAGAGTTACCTCAAGGAGGATCATCAATTTTGTGGGATTTATACGAGCCCAATATTTTCACATTGCTCACGTTAGGCTTTATACAGATGTGTTTGATCTGGCTGAGGAGCCCATCATTCAGCCTTCATACTTATTAGGCATATTGTGTTTGATCTGGCTGATGAGCCCATCATTCAGTCCTCATACTCAGTCATGCCCGCAAAATATTCTACAAAGTTTAGCTCTCTTAAAACACTCCATCATATTCATCTTCCATGGTGATGTAGCTTTTTAGGTATGAAGTTTAGAACTGTAGCCTTAATCAGGATTTTGCTTGACCACCCAACATCCATATAATATACAAAAAGAAACTCCATACAATATACAAAAAAAAGAAACTCCAGATGTTTGAAACTTCATAGGGACTCGCAGTGGAATAGAACAAGGTTCTATGCTCCCTAGAAGAGGCCAATGCCTAATCAACTTTCACCATGGAAATTATAGACAAGCAAGTTTGCAAAGGAATATTGTTGTGATAGTTGGTGTCTGGATATTCTTAATTTTCCGGAGATGCTCTCAGTAGCTCCTTTGTGCCATTTCTGCTAAAAGTTTTTCTTATTACAGGTCATCTCTAAGGACAGTGGACCTACGCTAAACCAAAATTACCCTGTATCTGCACTCAAACCTGTTGTTCTTGACACCGGTGGGTGATCCTCTTCTCTTTGCTCTATGCATTGTTTATACAATTTTTTAGGGCAAATGAAAATAGAAAAACAACCTGCAACTTCATGTTTTCAGCTCCTGATGCAATTGAACTATGTGACTCTCGGTAAATCTTGAGTGATTCTAAGTACACACCAGTTTGCCACACATTAATTTTTTATTACATTTCTGAGTTCTCTCCCTCGTTCAAGCTACCAAAATAACCCTTCATTTTCAAAAGTCTAAAATTCCACCACCACCTTCCTTGCCGTCGGTCACTACTGAACACCATGCACTGTCACTCCAGCCTCTCTTTGCCACCTCTCTCCTTCCTCTCCCTCCACCCCTCCCACTCTCCACCGCCACCCTAGCCCACCACTACAGCCCCGCCACCCTCCCCCTTGAATGCCTAGCAGCCACCTACCTCTCCTCTCTGCACTGCCCCTCCCTCTCCTCCCCATCCTCTGCACACACTCTTCCTCTCTTCTCTCTCCCTCACCACCTCCAACCATTGTTTGAATTATCATGACCGAACGAATGCCCTCCATTCGGACTACCATGGCCAAACAAATGGAAAACGAACGCCATTAGGTTGCGAACACCAGTTATTGGTTCAGGGTTAGGTCACCAAACACCTCTCACTCATGACCTGGTTCAAGAATAAGGGGTTGCGATCTGTTGGAGAGGGAGGTGCGGCCCAAAAACAGGGGAAGGGGAGGGAAGGGTGGCAGGGATCGGGGAAAGGATTGACGATGGTGGTGCTGAAGGGTAGGAGAGGTGGCGGCGATTGTAGTTGAAGAGGGAGGTGTGGCGGCTAAGAGGAATGAGAGATAGACGAGCGAGACATGGGAAGGAGAGGAGGTGTGGGGGTGGCGGTGGGGGGTGATGGAGGAGGTTTCTGGAAATGGGGTTGTGGATGATGGGCAGGGTTAGGGATCGGGATATTTTGGGTAGTAAGGTGGGTGTAGAAAGCAAATGGTAAAAATTAAAAATTTTAGAGTGGGTATACTTAAAAGGTGTCTACTAAGCGTTTTCTGTGGTGTATTTAGAACCACCCATAAATCTTGATGCTGCCTTGTTTATAGTCATATAGTGAATGTTCAAGTTATCTGACTTCTTACCAACACCCTTTCACATTATCAGAACACACCAAAAAATCAAGTAATATTCCCGAGACCACCTATTCAGAGACGGGCAGAAGTGAAGGGGCCATGGAAGATATCCGGCAATATCATAATGTGAGAGGCGCTGCACATATCAATGAACAAATAGAGAAAGGAAATCCACTTCCACGGAGCAGCCAATGCAGAGACCAAAATTATAATTTAGGGAAGGAGCCCTTGGTGGCGAGACAAAATGCAGCCGAACAAATCATCAAGAGAGCAGTTAGAATAGATGATGCACAAAGGGGTCTGGAAGATATGAACAAATTGCAAAAAGGAGGCTACCCACTTAGCAGCTTCCAAAACAGTAGTTCTGCAGCTAAATTGGTTCAGAGCCACAATGATCAAGAAATTTGGAGAGGAAATGAAGCTCAGAAGAAAAGAAAGCCACTGGTATCAAGAGCCTCACTTCCAGAATGGACAGATGAACAGCTAAAGGAGCTTTTTGCCGCTGATTGTGAGGGTGGTGAATCCCCGTTCTGATGCAAAACTGGTCCTTGGAACGAACAGAGAGAGAAATGTATAGGTCTGCAAGAAAGGGGGGGGAGGGGGAAAGGTATCTTAGTGCAGGAAGTTTCCGCGTATGCGGAGTTCGGAGAGGGGACGGGTCACGATGGGTTTATAGTCCGCAATCTTACTTTGCTTTTGCAAGAAATTGTTTCTACATCTGCAAAAAAAAATAAAAAAAATAAAGGCACATTTTTGTTCAATCTGATATCTGAAAATCATATAAAATACTATTGAGTGTTTTGTCTTTAAATAAATAAAATATGCAACCAAAGATATTGTAAACTTGTCTTTGTTAATAATATCCCTTCCTCACAACAGCGGTTTACAACCTGATTTTTTATGCTTACATTTGATAAATTTTTAAAATTTCGTTGTTGAAGTGTTCCTACTTTGCCTCTGACAAATCTCCCTTGAATATGCATTATATTATAACAAAACGTTTTGAGTCTTTTAAGCTAGAAAGTGTAAATTCCTTTTTCTTAGAATCTTGAATTTGTAAAATATAAAAATACATGTGTCTAACAATTCATTTTGAATATATACATTGACTTTTTAATTAATACAATAATATTTATTAAATTCCTTAATTGACATGAATATGGACATCGGTAAATCCCTTGATCTATGATATTTCATAACTTTAAATTAATGAATGAAGTAACTATAATATAATTAAAAGTTAAAAGGACATTTATATATAGAAATATTTTCAAATTGAAGAATCTATAAATAATTAGGTCCAAAAATAAAATTCTTTTTTCAAATTGAAGAATTTATAAATAGTTAGGTCCAAAAATATTACTCGTTATACACGCACACAGTGTGTGTAGATATTTACATTTGTAACTATATTCAATCATTTTTTTTAAAGATAAAAATAAAAATCTAATTGACTCTTTTAAAAGAAATTATTCAAATATGATGATCACATAAATTAAGTTAAACTAACAACCAAATTTATTTATTTTTATTTATTCTAGTTACCACCCACGCTATTAATAGATAAAAATACTTTACAAAAATAATTTTAATAAAAAAATTTAACAATATCCAATGTTTTATATAAAAATAATAGAAATTGCATGAATCGATCGGGTATAATTCACAAGAAGTTAGAAATTTGTATAAAACCGATTTTAAATTGTTATGCATAATTTAGTGGAGTAAACTTATCAAAACATTTGTATTACTTTAAAATTGAGC
The DNA here is from genome assembly GCA_034768845.1 of Heliamphora exappendiculata. Taxonomy (NCBI): domain Eukaryota; kingdom Viridiplantae; phylum Streptophyta; class Magnoliopsida; order Ericales; family Sarraceniaceae; genus Heliamphora; species Heliamphora exappendiculata. Next base: position 6,880 of record JAOTRH010006915.1, read on the forward strand.
AAAATTCATTTTCATGATTAAAGAATTTAAATAATTTGTGAGCAACATTGTTTAAAAAAATTATTAATTTTTAAAAAGAATTATGTATTCATTCATACATAACACGAGTTAATTGCTAGTTTTACTTAAATACATACATGGAGACGAAGAAAATTTAAAACAACTTCTGTCTTTCGTCTTTTCTAGAAGAAAAATCTTTAAAATTAAAATTATTTTAACTAATGTTAAAAAAAATCACTTCTATATTTTGACCAAAAATAGCATTATTCTTGAAAAAAAAAAAAGATGTGTCTTTCCTACTCATATTACATCTTTTAGCTTGTAACTTTAGCAAAAAGTTTAAAAAATTCAAACAAATACACTTATAATTTTTGTATTTATAATTTTTGATTTTAAATCACAAACACAAAATTTATAGTTTTAGGTTATAAATTGACAACTTTAAAAAAAATTTGCAACTGCTGTTTAAAATCACAATTATATATTTTCAACTATAATCTAAGGTCTCGTTTGATTATTGTTATACATTGAGTTAGATTAATGTGAGGTGAAATTAGGAATGAAGTGAGATGGATTGAAATTAAGGTGAGTTTAATTTTTTTATATTTGATTTAGATATGATTAAGTGATAGGTTATAGAAACTCGTAATTGATTTATGTGGAATTAAATAGTGTGGGATTAAATTAAAATTGTTATTTTTTAATTTTACCCTTATATTGAATAATTAATATTTTTTGGAGTAAATTACAGTGACCTCCTCTGAGCTTTAGTAAAATATCAAAAACCACTAATGTGGTTTCTGAAATGTCATTAACCTCCCATTTTGTTTAGGTTTTGCATTAAATTAGTTCAATTTTTAAATTTTTGCTCAGCTGTGCCTTGTTTGGTGTATTTTTTGAATAAATTTTTATAAATCAATCCGTTCATTATGTAGAACTCGTCAAGTTTGTTTAATATATAAAAATTTAGATTCATCTGATACCTGTAACTAAGTGATTGAGTAATATTTGTTTAACAATATTTTTTTAACTTATAATTTTTATTTATTTATTTATTATGAGATCTTATTCAATCACTAAGTTACAAATATCGGATGAATTTGAATTTAATTATATTAAACAAACTCGACGAGTTCTACATAATGAACGGATTGGATCATAAAAATTTATTAAAAAAACACACCAAACAAGGCACAACTAAGCAAAAATTTAATGATTGAACTAATTTGATGCAAAACCTAAATCAGATAGAAGGTTAATGACATTTCAGAAACCACATGAATGGTAATTAATATTTTAATAAATCTCATGGGAGATCACTGTAATTTATCCTATTCATTTGAGTCTCTTTTGGACTTTGCATGCTGAATACCCATTTAGATCTCAAAAATACGTTGGCCACAACCTTTGGTTGTCATGGTCGGGACTTTTTGCATCTCATTTTGTTATGGTAACCATATTTTTGTCACGGGCCACATACTTTCTGGCTTACTTCGTCACCCGCAACATTAATTACTACGATCGTGAATTTTGTATATGTTCAATAACTAAAAAACAGTGTTCGAATCCCTTTTGTTCTTTTTGTACAATCTGTATATAACATGTTAGAGACAGAAACTGTATTGCATGACCCCTATGCCTTTTCTTATTTTGTTTGACTTTTTATCACATTTTTTGCTTTGTTTTGCTTAAACAATACGTGTAGCTTGAACAATACGTGTAGTATGTTTAGAAATGATAACCAAGTTGTACGACTTTTAGGACTGTAGTTAGGACTTTTCTTTCTTTGTTTGCTTTTATATGAACCCTCTTTAACCTCATATTTTGTACATGTTATTTTTGAAAATTTTAAAATAAGAACTAATATTAATAAAGTAAAATCCAACCTTATAGTTGGGTAAAAAAAGTGCCTAACACCTTTCTTTTTTGTACCTTAGCTCCCGAACTATTTTTTTTTTCTGGTTACGCTTAAAAAGAACCCGTGACCTTTTTTTATTTTTTTTTTATTTTTCTCAAAAATTAAGTGATGATTTCATTTTTGTAAAACTGTGTTTGGATATCTTAGATTTTTTGGTTTAAAAAGAAAAAAAAATATTTTTTTAAAAATAATAGATATCCGACGCATTGTTTTTTAAACGCACCTGAATAAAAATGCACGCAATAGCATATAGTTTGCATTGGTATCTAAGCAATAAAAGCATATATACTTAAGTTAAGGTTGGGACTTCGTGATTGATATCAAGAGGAAATGAGAAAGTAATGGTGATCTCTTATGAGAAATTGGAAATGGAAAAGTAACGGTGAAATTTCATGGTCAAAAACCAGTTGGGGAAGGATTTGTTTGGAGAAGACGAAGTAGCGTTGCATATGATTTAGGGATAGTTTGTAAATTACAATAAAAAAAGCAAGGATCATAATGGCATCAATCTCAATCCAGACAGATTGGGTTCACAATAACTCCCCCACTTGAGTATTTGTAATCCACTCATTCGATGGGATTAACGGTCCAATTGGACTACTAGTCCAACCAATTTTACAACAATCAAACAAAGTATTATTAGACCCACTGATTTGGAATTCAATCCAATCCCTTACAACAGCCCTCAATCAAGGCCTATAAGTTCACAATTTCGTTACAAGTTGCTCATTGTTTTATTTCGAACTTTGTTCAACTATCAAGGCTGGCCAAACTAGAAATGTTGAGTTGCATTTAACTAAACCAAGAATGCTTTTTGCTCGTTTATTTTCTTGATCTCGTTGAATAAATAATTTATACAAAAATTCAGATCAATCGGACATAGTCATCAATAAGTTGGGACATGCTTGTTTTGAAAAAATTGATTAGCTTATAAAATTTTAAAAATAAACTGTAAAATAAATGTTCCCAAATCATATAGCTAACAATATCCAATTAACCTGACTTTTTATTTAAATTACCTACTCGACGAGTTCAAGGGAATAAACGATTCCGATCAAATTATGATATCCCAAATAAACCCCACTTGGGCTCGAGTTGCTACTCCAGATCAGGAGGAAAAGAGGTGGCCCTGTATGAAAGACATGGTCAGTAGAGAGTAGATACTGAGGTTGAAGGCGGGAATTGTTTGGAATTATGAAGTGTACTTTAAAAAAATGAAATTTTAAATTTTCATAATGCATCCCCCAAAAATGTGTGGAATGTTCGTTTAAAAGCTCTCATCTTTATTCCCACAAAAACCAAATGAAATGTCGAAATATAATAAACCAGATGAAATTACATAGAAGAGTGTTTGGCAGCAATAAGCCTTTTTGTAAAATAATTGAAAAGCAGTTCCAAAGGCACATCCTTAACTACAAAATCTCATCTAATATGTTTCTGAATTGTGATTATTATTAATGTGAATATTGCAATCCCCTCAACTTGAGATCTTCTTTATTTCATCAGTTCTGCCAAACATCCATACCCACACAGAAAATCATGTATATTTTATCTAGAAACAATGAATTTGCAAAGAATATAATACATAATTAGCTTTTCAAATGACAACCCTTTGTAACAAAATCTTTAGAGGACCACAAAAACTGGGACCTACAGTCTGTCTCCTCCATTTGGATATATAGAAGCATGGTGACAGAACCTGCAAATTCAATGTCAGCAAACTGTGTTAACTATAAATCACAGCTATGTATATGAAGTCTTAAGCCTTGATTCTTGAAGACTCTCCCACAGCAGTCTCCATTCTTGTGTACCATTCACCAATTCGAGTCTGCTCAACCATATCTCTACCGGATCTCAGATAACGGATAGGTCTTAAAACCCCAAAAACGGCAAGATCGGCTAAATTAGGTTTTGAACCCCCTGAAAAGCAATTAAAAAGGGGACAACACAAAAAACAAACTTCAATAATTTGGTTGTAACAGTTCAGAGACAAAACGAAATCACATAGAGAGGTGCATATATTCCAGTCCTTGGATGTGTTGGCTTATGAGTTCTCACTTGAAGCAGCGTCATTTACTCAAGGCTGATATCTGAAAATAACAAGTTTTTAAAATAATTCCTACTTCGAATTTCAGAATTTGGAAGGATAACCACGATCTTTTGAATATCTACAAATCATTGTAAAATTATAGGTTTTTGAAAGGTATTGAAGGGTTTCACTCTCTAAATAACATTATCAACAAATGTAACATATCATGAATTATTCAATAGTTCTATCAAAATAAAAGTTTCATACTCCAACTGTAAACCAAAACTCAAAATTAACTCTTACTTTTCAATGTATCATCAATTCCATTACACGCGCGCGCGCGCGCGCACACACACACACACACACACACACACACACACACACACACACACACACATATATAGATAGATAGATAGATAGATTATTTTCGTTATGATGTTGATAAAGATAATTGCACACACACAGATATAGATAGATATATTATTTTCGTTACGATGCGGTTGATAAATATAATTGCATTTAGTCTATGGTTCAAACGAATAGGTAACAATTACTAGTAATATTTGGCATCATGCCGGTCCATTCCTTTCTTCTTCCCAGCCACTATTTGTTTTAGTTATTCTTTTAGTCTTTTTGTTTGTTTTGATTTTAGTCTTCATTTTCTTAAATTTAAATTCTGATCCTAGGGAGGAGACTCCTTTTTATTACAGAAGGTCAGGTGGGAAGTAGAGCTCGTTTTGGCAACAATGTTGACTCTTGTTGATGGCAAAAACGCACCCATTGTAGGGAGCGTGATGGCGTTGTCAAGAGCTTCCGGCACATCAAGCTTGAATGTGCACGTAAACTAAGGGCAAGGGCCACTTCTACCTGCTCTACAGCCGTAACCGTGACTTAACTAAATCTGAATGAGTTGCCAGTTTCTTTTCAAGAAACCCAACATCCTCTCCTTAATCTGAATGAGTTGCCAGCTTCTTCGTCGGAAACTATTACTCTTGCCCGGCTAAAGGAGGCCATGGCAGAACTTCATTTCTGGGAACAGCAGCATCGAGATTTTTTTCAAGAGAGAAGTTGGCTTTATCATGCTGGACTAAGAAGCGATGACTTACACAGATTATACGACCCTGGCCAATAAGATACTGAATCTCCGCATGGACCATAGACGACCGCTAGAAAGACTGCGGGAGGTTGGAGGAAATTTCCCCTGCTCCAGCTCTCACAGATCAACTGAGCGTGAAGGATAGGTGCTTTCGCTTTCTGAAGAAAAAAAAAAGGTTACCTTTCCCCAAATGCAGGAGCCAATCTCAATCTTGAAGCCCAAACCAAGTCTCCCTTAAACCGGTGAAGCATCCCCCCCCCACCCCCCTAATTGCGGTATCTCTTTTATAATGGTTGCACTGTCATCCTAATAGTAATGAAATGTAGTATGAACATAGCCTTGCTGTCGTTCGGATCGACGCTCCGATTCTACTGTCACTGTATCATATCGTTTCGTCTTCAAGTCAGTGTTCAAATCTACCTTTAGATCAGGAGCAGCGCACCCAATCTTATGCAATGGAAGGAAAAGTGTCGTATTTGTTTTTTATTGATTCTCTGAGCGAATGGAGTGTCTTATCCATGGGAATCTGCAAGAAAACAAAGTGGTAGCACAAGGACTGACTCGTCTCGTCTACTCGGCTAGCATTCGATTCTACCCACATATGTGCACTGAAAGGGGGTAAATACTCCTTTCAAGTCCATCTGCAGTCGGTTCCAAACATCGAACGACCGGCCGCGGATTACGCCCTTGAGTCATTCAATTGGGGGGCTAAACTAGGTAACCAAAAGTCACAATTCGAATAAAAGGAAGTTCGAAGGCTAACTTCCCAGAGGTGGTGGTTCAAGTCCATCTCGTGACAAGGGATAGGGTTGGCATGCACTCTCTTCCTTTTCTTTTTGCTATAGTTCGAGGTCTTGGTCTCACTGATAATGGTTGCTGTTCAGTGCCAATCTCTCTATGTTTATTCAACCAGACGTAGCTAGAATTTAGTGCAAACTATAAACTAAATGAATGCGATTGAAGTTGACATCTGAGATGTGTACTTCGGCGCCGGTATTGGACTGGGTATTTTACCGCTTAGGAATTCTTGGTGGAACAGATATCGCATGAGGCTAGTTAGCCTTTCTAACACCTTTTATGTCTTTCTTGTACACTACCAAAAAGATAAATGAACGATGACAAAAACGATGAAGATAACTCCCAAAATGGAAGTTCCAATGTGATATATCATTCGGCCAGTACGAGGTTACAGAGATTTCAAATAAAAAATTATATGATCATCACTAAGGTGCTTCTGTTCAAACTATTAAAAAATGGAACAGAATTAAGGAATTTTTCTACCCCCCCACCCAAAAAACAAAAAACCAACAATAACAACTTTTCACTACATTGTTCACGTTATACAGTTTTATAGTTCAACAAATTCAAAATGTTAACACGCAGATATTTTGACAAGCATCCCCCTTCCTATCGACTCGGTGGTTCAATGCATGCTCCTACTTATGTAGACAGAACACTGTATGGACTCAAATGAACAAAGGCCATGATTGGATTGAGGGATGAGACGGGATAGGAAAGGAGGGATAAGTAACATTGAGAGCCCCACATGTTTTTGTTGTACCATGTGATTATGGATAGGAGGAGGTGTTAACTCTGATTCCATGAGACCCACATGTTTTTGTCCAGTCCAATTTCATCCCTTGTCCAGGGTAAAAACAAGCCGAAACAGTTTCAAGAATCCCCAACTCCTACATGTTAACACGCAGATATTTTGACAAGCATCCCCCTTCCTATCGACTCGGTGGTTCAATGCATGCTCCTTCTTATGTAGACAGAACACTGTATGGACTCAAATGAACAAAGGCCATGATTGGATTGAGGGATGAGACAGGATAGGAAAGGAGGGATAAGTAACATTGAGAGCCCCACATGTTTTTGTTGTACCATGTGATTATGGATAGGAGGAGGTGTTAACTCTGATTCCATGAGACCCACATGTTTTTGTCCAGTCCAATTTCATCCCTTGTCCAGGGCAAAAACAAGCCGAAACAGTTTCAAGAATCCCCAACTCCTACATGGCTGGTCAATTGAAATATATCACTTCATAGGCGAATCATACTTCCTCAAAATTTGTGAAACATCAGACTCTACATATGATAAGGTGGAGAGAGCTGAGAGGATTCTACAGTTACAAAGTTGACCACCATCTATCAGATTATTGAATGTGCATGCATGGTCTACAGTGGTGTGCAGGTAGGTGAATGGCAGCTTGTAGTGTCAGCCGCATATTACATATAAATTATTCAATGATAAGATGACATCTTAGAGAATAGAGTCGACAGACCTAGAAAATCCTGGCCATCTAGTGCATCCACCCAAGTTTCTGCAGATTCATACAAGGCTGCCCTTTCATCGGTAATGTTATATTTCTTCTTCAGGTTCTTGGATATGAAGTACATAGCTGCAGCCCCAGCATATTTCACTGTAAGTTTCTCTGTGAAGCTGAAATTGCCTGCGAGTACAGGGGATCCCATGATAATGAAGACATAACCTCAAAACAACCTAAAGATGACTTTAAAATTCATATAACATCAGCAAACATAAAACATTACCTACAAATCCAAAAGAAATAAGTTTGTCAGAAAATAGTCATTGTAAGACAACAGAAAATTTATCATTAATTACCCCCAAAAAAATTATCATGTGCCCTCTAGTAGGCACTTGTTGGAGGCCCAGCGAAAGAAAAGGCACCCTGCCACCAATTACATGGCATGCAGGTGATTTGATTCTTTCCTGCGGTAGCTGGGGTATGCGTGCTAGCGCTCCCATGCCCCCAGGTCCCAACATAACTGGTACCCTGCCTGCCACCAATGGCAGCCGTCTTGTCTTCCTCCCGTTCTAGCTTAGTTTCTGAAGTTTCAACCCATAGTAGAGCATTAGCACTGAATGGGTTTACACCATCAGCATATTGCATACAGGCAAGCTAGATTCCCACTATATTGAGTACCAGGATATGTCCTTGTTTCTCCAGCTAGAGGATGCAAAGTTTCTTTCATCTTTTATGCAATTCCACATTGGCTTTTTGGCACGGTAGCCAGGAAAGGAGGGAAGGAGACAAATGTTTATGCGCTTGTCAAAACATTCAATATGTTGGAACCAAAGACACATACCATGCACCTATGCCCAAAGATAAATAGATCGATAGAAAGGTAGGTCCCTTGTTTTCTGTAAGCTAACAGGGAATGTAAAAAGAGCATGCAAACTGGACGAAAGCATCCACTATATGGCTTTTGGACCTTTCAAAGTTAATCATATGCCAATAGGTCTATACGTTTTCTATACTTTTCATCAATCTCGAACTGGCAAAGTAAACCAAGTAATATGGTGGAATTTAAAAGATAAGGTTGAATATGGTAAAAGGATCTCCAACAAAGATGACCAATGGTGGTGTGGATATCAATAGTCACATTTATCATGCAGTCATAATCATCCAAATAAACCTGTGGATTGGAAGCTTCCTTTTCTATGCTGGGTTCAAGATTCATGCATCATTAATTTGAAGGTTCACGCATGATCCATTTGTGACTAAAGCTATAGGGAAAAAAATGATCTCGATCACATCCTAAGGCAACTGATATCCTGATTGAGAAACACGGGGGTTATCGATGATTTATTGAGAAAAGAATCACATACGAACACCTCAGCAGAGTGAAGAAACCAAACCCTTCTATGAGTGAGATTAGGTCTCGGAAAAGAAATGAAGAATAGCCAACAAAGATTCATTTCCTCTATTTCATGATTAAGAAAATTTCAAAAGAAATTAAAATTACATGAAACGGGACCGAATGACAAAAGGCAACTGATATCCTAAATAAAAATGCTTGGGTTATCGATGATTTTATTGAGAAAAGAATCACATATGAACATATGAACATCTCAGCAGAGTGAAGAAACCAAACCCTTCTATGAGTGAGATTAGGATATCAATTGCTTTGGACAAAAGGCAACTGATATCCTGAATGAAAAACACTTGGGTAATCGTTAATTTTGTTGAGAAAAGAATCACATATGAACATCTCAGCAGAGTAAAGAAACCAAACCCCTCTATGAGTGAGATTAGGTCTCGGGAAAAAAATGAAGAATAGCCAAACAAAGATTCATTTCCTCTATTTCATGATTAAGAAAATTTCAAAAGAAATTAAAATTACATGAAACAGGACTGAATGACAGCATATCCTAGAATCGATAAGAGGCATTACTTGATCGAACTGGTCAAGATGAATGTGGAAACAACGCATCCAAAGAGGAGTCACCCACACATAGCATCCTCCCAAAACCTAATACTACCCCTGTTTCCAACTTTGAAAGAAAAGAATTGAGACAAAGAGGAAGAATATGAGAGACAGAGAGAGAGATATCCATGGGGATCTACAATTTACCCCTGATAACTCATAAAACTATGAAGAGAATCTCACCCTTTGCATGCATCCCGTATCTGCTCTTGATAACTGGATGCTATAAAAAGTTGCGCTCCAAAGAAAATCTGTATAACCACTTACCAAGAAGACCAAAACTCCTTGCCACGATATTTCCAATAGAAAGACCTGTTTCAGGGAAAAAAACCATCTCCCAATACACCAAATTATGCTTCTTACCCAAATCCATTTCTTACCACAAAAAATATCTCATCATTTTTTTTTTCAAGTGTTATTGGCAATCCCTATAGGAATCTTAAACGCTGACGAGTAATAAAGTTGGGATACTGCATAAAACGCTTTTTTTTGTTTGAAATGCATAAAACGCATTCGCTATCATATACCTCCCATCCTTGGACAAAAAAGCTCTCTTACCCTTTCTAACCTCTTACCATTTTTTTCTAAAGATTAGGTTTCAAAAGACATGGACCTAGGATTACCCTCCAAAAGAAACCCTAAATAATTAAAAGGATAAGTTCATAAAATTACTTGTATTAGCCACATAATATTGGACCCAACAACAATACCCTATCCTTTAAACAAGTTAAGTTTTCAAGCTTAGGACATCAAGAATTTAAAACTCTGGAGACACCATCCTTTGATATTAATCGGGTAACGGGACAGAAAAATGGGGTGATCATTAATGCTGTGGAGGACTATTGGATTGACAACAATACTACATCATTCCATTTCTTGTTATGTTGCATATCTGTTTTGCATGTTTTTCCAAAATGTCAATTAAAAGATCATGTGCAATTTACAATCACCTCTTTGGAAAGATTTAAGAAACCAGGATTGACAACGATACTACGTCATTCCATTTCTTGTCATGTTGCATACAATCTGTTTTGCATGTTTTTCCAAAAAGTCAATTAAAAGATCATGCGCAATTTAAAATCACCTCTTCGGAAAGATTAAAGAAACCACACAGACCTATCTAACCAAAAAATGCAAAGGTCGTAGCGATTTATGTTATGAAACATGGTACACTTTCATTTCAAAATGAAAATTTTAGCATTATAAAAGTGATTCCCAAGCTCTTTCCTATTTATTTTCTTACACATTTTCTGTCTAAGGAAAAAGAAAAAAAAAACGTAATTACCTAAAATCTATAAAAACTGGAGCTTTGGTAAGACAAATGTTCAAAAATTGCCCCCAAAATGTGTGTTACAAGTAGGTTGAAAAATAATTCTCTAGGAAAACTTATCGCTTGAAAGAATTACATTCCAGTATTGTAGTCAATAAAACCTACCCTTATCATACGAAAGTTTAGGGCATATGGCGTACGATGTACCCATTCTCGTTCCTTGTTCCGAAACGATCCACGTTTTTGGTAACATATATACAAACATACACTAAACAAGAAGAATTTCAAGAAAAGATAACCATGTTACTTTTCCTCCAAGAGACCTTGGAATTTCAAGCCATCATAAAAGCACCAAATACACATTGGAACAGAACGGAACCACCCATCACACAATAATCAGAAGAACCTCCATACTTTCATCACATTACTTTATCAAGGGTGTAAAAAAAGCAAGCAAGGTATATCAAAAATCTCTTCTGCATCTTCTCTACGATATTAAGAGAAGAAACACATCGAAACCAACTCCTCAATGCAGATTTAATGTATTAATCTACATATATTCACCATTCCCTGACAAACTATTGAAGGACTGAAGATTTATGTATGTATGTAAATAACTGTTTTGTGGCATGTTACCATTCCTGGTGATATAGTCGAAGGACTCCAAAGCCTCAGAAGTATTTCGGTAGATATTTGGAGATAGAACATGCACCAGATGACCATCAACCCACCTGTCCCGTGAAAACATAAACTAATTAACCAGCTGTGACACAAGCTTGATTCCAATAGCATCATTATAGATATCCTAATACGAACATAAGCATGACTAACAAAAATTAATACTAATACAATAAATAGTGGCAATTAGAACTAAGCATACTAAATAACAGCCCCATGGTGTCAATTATGAAATGCTTTAATGTTCTACACATGCACTGATATACACTTCGAAGACTGGGTAGGAGCAAATCCTAAGAAGACATACATATGTGAAACTTGTGAAGACGTACATCTGTAAAACAAGTTATATTTTGTAGACAAGACCCAATGGGAACTTCTATAATCAAGTTTTACTTTTGGCCAAGTCTCATTCTATGTTTATTGAGTAGGCGAGATGTTCTAATTGTTCAATCTGAATTTCCCAAAAAAATGAATTCCTAAATCCTAGTCCATGTAGAATAAGAGTCCACAAACATTTAGGCAAAGCCGAATTTGGAAAAGCCACACATTCTAGTCACGCCCTATAAATGTTTCATTTCATAGCTTGACACCTTAAATGCAACGGGCCTGAAGAGTGGTACACACCACGATTATAGAATGGGTGGAAAAGGAGACAAGGCAGTACAAGAGCCATAAGGATATCCAACAGCCCATATGATGAGATTCCAGTAACTTTTAGTCATCAAATCACAGCCTATTCTAAACCTCTTCCACCTAAAAGGCCATGTACTTTCCTCCAACCTCGCAAGTGGGTTTTTCTTAGGTACTCTCGAACTAAGAAGGGATATCATTATTTCCATCCAAAGTCTCGACGATACTTTGTTAGTGTCGATGTCACCTTCGTTGAGTCAATGCTATTCTTTGCTTCGTGTGGTCAAGAGCTATATCTTTTGATCTCATCTATTGTAATGGGCGGTAGTTTTCTTCTCTCCCACTCTTTACCACTCTACCTCTACCATTCTCTATGCCACCTCCTCCTCCCTTATCTAGCCCTCCTTTGTAGATATATCAGCAATTCTGAGATGCCATCTCTTATGAGCCAGACTATTCATATTCTCAAGCAGACGCTTCTATATCCTCACCTCCTTCTCCCAACCCTATTGACTTACCTATTCTTCGCATCAAGGTAAACATGCTTGTATCAACATCCTATTTGTAAATTTGTGCCCATTGGCCGTCTGTTATCTTATCTTTGTTCATTTGCTTCCAAAATGCAGTCTATTTTCGTTCCTTCATTTTGCATGCAGGTTATGAATTTATCTAAATATAAATATGCTATGGATGAGAAAATGAGTATTCATCATGAGAATAAGACGTGGGAGCTTACTACTCTCCCTAAAGGAAACAATGGGTTGCCACTAAGCATGCACAGTGAAATATTTTCTAAAGGTCACGTTGAGCGTGTTAAGGTGCGCGTGGTTGCTAAGTTATACATTCAGACCTATAGTGTTGATTATTTATAGACTTTTTCTCCAGTGACAAATCTTAAACTTGTCTAGATCTTACACTTTTGTGGTTAATTGTTCTTATCTTTTATATTAGCTTGATATGAAAAACCTTTCATCAAGGTAACCTTTAAAAGGAAGTGTATATGGATCAATCATCTGTTTATGTTGGTGTTGGTGTTGGTGTTGGTATTGAGCATCTTGTGTGTCGTTTGCATAACGCTTTGTACGCTCTGAACCAGTCACCTCGTGCCTAGTTTGATAAGTTTAGTTATGTTGAGCTTCCATATAGGTTTTGACGTTCTACATATGATTATTTTGTTTTTGTTTGTCACTCTTTCACTAACACTATTATATTGAGTGTCAATGCTGACACTCTTCTACTAACACTATTTTATTGAGTGTCAATGTTGACACTATAATTATCCTGGTGATGGCTTTGCTGATATTAGTGATCACAAAGAAGATTTATGGCGGCAATTCCTTACTAAAGACTTAGGTGCCCTTCATTACTTTATAAGAATCAAGATAGATCGCTATTCTCAAAGAGTATTTTCTTTATCGTAGAAAATGTGCTTGATATTCTTTGGCATTCTAATGGCTTGATTTGTTGACACTCCAATAGATTGGTTGTTATCATTGACTTATTGAGAAGTTTATTCATTTCACTGTTACTCGTCCCATTATTACTTATGTTGTTGGTGGTATTAGTTTATGCATGCTCCATGCCAGATGAATTTTGACATTGTTTACCATATATTGTGATATTTGAAGCATGCACCAAATTGTGAATTGCTATATCATCACCCTTACGGTTTTTTTGTTTGTGACTACCTCTAATTACGTTAATTGGGATAGCACTCTCCCTGATAGATGGTCAATATTTAGCCTGTGTTTGTACTAGTTTTTTTTAGTGATTTTTAGATTTTTTGGCTTTTTTGTAAAAAAGTAGATGTCAAATCATGTAGAAAAAATAAAAAAAAAGTACAAAAAAAAACCTAATAAACCAAACCAAACCAGTTGGCTTTTATTTGGCTTTTAAGCCAAAAAGTCACAAAAATAAACTAGCCCAAACACAGGCTAGCTATTGTACCTTTATTAAAAGTAATCTTGTTACTTGGCGTACTAAGAAACAAAGTGTTGTTGCTTGCTCTAGTGTTGAAGAAAAATACCATGTTATGGCTTATATTGCTTCTGAAATATTGTGGGTTCACTCTCTACTTTAGGACTTCGGCATAATGTCTCCTATTCCTATGGAGATGTTTAGTGCAATCCAGCAACCATCTTTATTCCTAATAATCTTCTTTTCTACGAGCGTGATATGCATATTGCAGTTGACTACTTTATTCAAGATTTTTTGACTAGGCAAATTGTCACTCCTCAATTGAGTAATATTCTCACAAAATCATTAGCTTGTTCTACATTTCAACAATTGATCCCCAAGTTGGGCATGTTTAACCTCTATGATTCATCTTGACGACAAGTGTTATGGGGCTTTATAACGTCATCTCTAGCTTCAAAAGTGAGGAAAGCACATATCTTGTTTGGTCTAGTGTGTTGGGGTGCCTGCTGTGGCAACACCACAGCAGAATCTGCTATGATTCAAAACGACGTCGTTTTGAGTAAGCGAAACTACGTCGTTTTGGACAAGTAAAACTACGTCGTTTTAGTTTGAAAAACTCTCCCCCCCCCTCTTCTCGCACAGAATCAACTTGTTCTACAAAGGTAATCTCTCTCTCTCTCTCTCTCTCTCTCACAAATTTGCAGATTTTGAACTGGTTGATCATTAACCACCATCGATCCTGTTGTGGAATCACCCCTTCTCTAATTGCTCACGTAATTGCATTTCTACAAAGCTACAAACGTCTCCCAAGCTTCTTCTTTCTGTTTCTTTTGTGTTCTGTGTGGTTGTGATTCTTTATTCTTGATTCTCCATATGCAAATATATCAATAAATGAAATCAAATTTAGGGTTCGCAGAGTTAAAATTTCTGAAGCTTTGTTTGATTTGTTGTTTTTGGTAGAAAAATTCTTTTAGTCGAACTAACTCAGCTTTGTAAAACTGAATCATTGGTTTTGATGTTGGTGGTTTGATAAGAAGATACGCTAGAAATCCAATATTTTTCACCCCCATCGCACTTGTGTTTTGATTTTGGCACTACAAGATATCATATTGTCACATTCTTTTTGTTCCGTGTTCTGTTATGTTTAGGAACAATTAGGTTTATATGTGTTAAAATTGTCATATGCTGTTGGTTTTTAAGGGCATTTCCAACCCTTCATCTTTTTCTATTCGTTAAATTTGGATTTTTTGAAAAATGAGTCAAAATTAAGCTCCAACCTTTTCATCAAACCTAGACCAAATCAAGAAAAAACTTAATTTTTCATCAAATCAAGACAAAGACAAGTTTTTCACTAAATCGGGTGAAAGAAGCTTTTGGGTCAAGTCTGGAATTTTTGAAAAAGATTTGATGAAATGTTTAAAAGATGAGGGTTGGAGTATTCAATTTTTTTTAACAAAAATTGTTAAAATGTGTTTTGAGGAAAGTTGTGGTTTTTTAAAAAAGATTTGATAAAAGAATTGCTTATGAGCATTAAAGTGTGAGTAAAGATTTTAACTAAAATCTTTACACAAATTTGATGGGAAAAAAAAAAAGAAGAAAAAAGAAGAGGGGTTGGAGATGGCCTAAGCTGATTTGATATGCTTGCTGTTATTTGATTTTGATACAGCATGAATTTGTTTTCTGTCAACCGTCAGTATTCCTTTGTGGTGTTCTTTCATTGGGATTCTTATGTATGGCATCACAAATGTGAATATTTGGACTGTCTTTTTTTGTTGAAATTTTCATTTCTGAATTGTTAGGCTCCAGATAGAAAATGGAGAAAGGTAGAGAAAAGAATAATGCATCAATTCACATGGACCTTTTGATAGTTTTGGGAGCTTTGGAGGTTTTGGAACCCAAAGGAGCATGATGTCCAGCATATGTGGAGGGAGGCATCTATTTGATGATCCCTTCTTTACTCGTTTGCAGTATATTCGGATCTAGCATGTTTAAATCAGGGGTTCCTTCCAGAGATTTACCACAGACTAGTAATCTAGTAGCTAGATCGAAGGGACCAATTATTGAGGAATTACATACTGATGATGAGGAAGAAGAAGGAAAGGTTGATGATAATGGTGCCAAGGAGGAGAAAGATGCAGCTAAATTGTATACTGTCTAATAAAAAATCAGAGCAAAATGACATAGTTTTACTTACTCAAAACAACGTAGTTTCACTTACTCAAAACGACGTCCTTCTGAGTCACAGCAGGCACCCCAAACCCGTGTGTATGACAACACAAAATCGTTAATTTAGTGATCATATATCTGTACTAGTCATAGAAGTCTTTCACCCAACCCTTAAGTACAAAAGAAATCAAGAATCAAACGTAGCACTTTTCAGCAACTAATGTATCGAGCCAGCAAATTACTGTTCACCACTGTTATTTATCAAGAGATGAGAATAACAATAGTAAGACATATCAGTTCCAATGATGGCAGGCCCAATTCTGTGAAAAGTTTACACAAATTCCTGGGGGCTTTCCTAATTCGCAACCCTCTCAGGTTTCCAAGTAACCTCTAGGGTCGTTTTTCCTTTTTCCATTTTCCTTCTAATTCTCAAGTTTGACTCCAAGTAAATGTTCAAAAGAATTTTCTTTATTGTGAAACATGCAAGTATTTAACAAAGTGGAAATTGGTCTCGAAGAAAAATATGATACCGGCGCCATTTTTTCTCCTCATCATCATCAGGGATTGAATCAATAGATTTCTCTGGAAGAATCTTGCTGCTCAACTTATCAATTATGTCTGCAAAATGCCACAAGCCAGTTGAATGGAGAATTAGGTCACCAAACATACTGATAAGTGACAACAAATCCATAACCTGGTAGTTCATGAACCATGTTATATGTTCAATCAGAAACCCAATCAGGAGGGTGGGTGGAGGGGAAGAAGAGAAGAGAAGCACTGTTAAGGCAGCCGAGAGGGAAGGG